>BGZK01001008.1:0-228415 GCA_005406025.1 Eumeta japonica
GGAAAACAACAATAAAATGTCATATATACGGGCGCCACGATCATTCAAACACGCAGGCATACATATACACACATGCACCAATATAAATAATTAATAATGATAATAAAGAAATACAAAAATAATGATTTTTATGGTATATCGAAATAACATATTACCGAATTTTCATCACGATCGGTCAAAACGTTCTTAAGTTTAAAAGATAATAGCCAGATTTAAATTAAAAATAAAAACATGTTAGATAAATGAATACACTTTTTTGTATTTATAATTTTATAACATGACATAAATATCAGATCAACATTGAACAATAAATCCACCACCATACATACCTCATGTTGCAATCAGACAAGTACTTGGGCTCAGTGAAGGATTAGACGAAAATATATACATATATGAATAGTAGTTGTCTTAAAATTCATTTCTTACTTTGCTTCATACTATAAAAATTGTTTTACAATATTTGATATCAAAAATATGGTCCACTTTAAGTCACGTAGAACCCTAAAACCTGTCCTGAAGTATGCGTCATATATAAAAATATATACTAAACAGTTAGTTTGAGGACATGTCCCTAAAGTATGCGTTACATTGTAAAGTCCTCGAACTATGCGTTACGTTGAAGATCGTTCATATATGTTGAAATGTAAGAATATATACAAAAATCTAGGTCGGTTGGACTCGTCACTGTGTGAGCTATCAGTTAAACCCAAAACAAAAATGTGGTCCCAAAGCATGCGTTTGACATATATATATATATATATATATATATATATATATATATATATATATATAGTACATTCGCAGAATTAATTACTATAAAGGGTGGGCTCCTATTAACAACGTCATGAAGTGTTTCTCGGATCAAGTGATATTCTAATGATGTGACATTATCGAGAATTATCGATCGAAGACAGTAATCTATATCGTTAAATGTCGCGCACGATACGTAGTTACGTAAAATGTACGAGGTATTTCAGAAAACAGATTATAGTTTTCTTTAAATATTTTTTTCGTCAATTTCTAGTTTCTCACACAAGACATTGAATCATGCGACATGAGAATCAATTTCTAGCTTCACCTATCGATTTAACCAAAGAGGATTTGTATTTTGATGTTTTAAGCGATGTTTGTGTAATATATAGTGATATTTCGATGTATACAGCAGTGATAACTGCATCATAATCTTATCATGGCTAACGAGTTCAATAACAAGTATATAATTAGTAACACGTATTATATTATATTTGTCGTCTAAGTTATGATACTTATATTCTTGTTTATAATGGGTATCTCGTAGCATGTATATTTCGTACAGTGTTTTTTTTCTATATTGTAGATAGGCAACTGACATAACGGGATTTTACGAAATTTCGTCAAGTACAAGAGAAAGACGAGCTCAAAAGCAAACGAATTCGAGAAGAGCGGATATTAGAGAGATATCAATAATGAGTGTATTTTAACGTGCTTTTCGATGGAATCGTGATCGGAAATGGGATTTTATTTTATTTCCACTCGGTTGAATCCACGAACGGTCGCTGGTTACCCTTATAAATCGTAAATACTTACTTTGCCTACTGTTTATCTTTTATTTAATTTGTCTATACCCGTAACACCAATATCGCGCACATTGTACTAAATTTTAATCCAATAACATCTGTAATTGAACGATGAAATACTTGAAATAATATTATCTGTTCGTCTTTCATTGAATTGTAATAATATGGTAGTTATTCAATATTTTGAATAATCACATGTTTAGGATTTATTCGAAATGTCCCGATTAGCTGTGCGCCGAAGCAGCAAGAAGATGTCGGGGTAGTGTGTCACCTACGTTCTACATCCAATTAGTGCGAACAATCACGCGCGAGCGCCGCACTTACTTTGGGAGCTTAACAACCAGAAACCTTTGGAAACAGCTTTATTGTTGAGACAATGGAACCAAATTATACAGCTGGGAATTAATCAAGGTATAACGCAATTGTACGTCTCGCTCGAACGGGCCTACGCATGGATAATTACGGATCAATACAGGTATTCTCGGTAAGCACGGCTGTTTCCCTGGATTTGCTCTGGGTTTATTACGTTTTATTCAAACATTGTATTCTAAGCATAAACTCTAAACGGTATTTTATTCATTGTCACATATTTAAAGGTGTATGACTGCCTTGTTTTTATTTGTTACTCGATTCCGCTTGAGGTTGAGGATATAGATTATTTTTAGTTTTGTGGACGTCTATTGTACGTTTGATAGATGAATTCAATGCATGACATTTGAGGCCAACGGCTTCATAACCTTACCGAGACATGAAATAAAGTATTTAATTTCACAATAAATGTAATTTTTAAATCGCCTATAGCCAGGGTACCCATCAGTTGCCTTCAAATTAGAACTAAATGTTTTGAACATTCGAACACAGCTTTTCTAGTTTTATTGTTCTTTGATTTTCACTACTTGATGTGTTCGGTTATTTGATTACAATTAATATAATTAAATTAAAAAACGATTACACTATGAAATTAAAAGTCAGTTATGAATGAGTTTTACACTCATTCATAACTGACTTTTAATTTCATAACTTAATTTAATTTCATTTAATTTCTTTTAATTTCATTTCATTTTAACTCATTATGTAAAGCACTGAGATCAGACTGCTGAAATACCAGAAAAAACCGAAATCATTTTTTTAATAAACTTTAAAGTCTAAACGAAAAAGAATTATACGAGTTCAAAAAATCTTGAAAAAAATTGCATTTTATATTCAAAAGTTTTAAAATAATTAGTAAAGTTGTATAAAAATTAATATTTTTATGTTCAAGAAATTTCAACAATTATGGATAAATTACATTTCATTGATCTTTAACTTCGGAAAAAACGGAAGTTAATGGATGGCTTGCAGATCAAGGTTTAAATATAAGGTAGGATTTACGATTATTTATTATAAATAGAATGTACGACTTTTAATATTTTGTTATAATTCTAGTGTCTTGAATGAAGGTTAAAATTTTGAAATTCATTATCAACAAAAATAACATTTATATAAGCACCGTATTTATTAATTATCAAACATATATGGCTGTGATTAGACATACTTCTATGTGATACCGGAATAGCCATTCTAAATGAAACTTGTGCTTCAAATACGTCTAATATGTATCATGTAACATACTTTCTAGGACTTAGCTCTTGGATTAAGATGTACATATGGTATAAACATCGAAATAGAAAAGTGTAGAATTATAACGTTGAACAACGTTCATTCGTGGCACACAATTCACACAAAAGTACCTAAATGAGGATATACAACATATTTTTAAACCAAATAAATCTTTTACAACGGACCTTATTATCATCTTTTTAGATGTAATTTCTAATGACCCTGTTATTTATTAAACGAAGAGAAAGAAAGAAAAAGAATGAAGACACTCGTTGACGACAGAAAGAGAAAGAATAAGGACACGTGATGAACATCTGTACGGTGGTGAAGCCAATATCGTATGCCACGCATACTACGAAGCCAATTTCGGTTGGTCATTTTGTTTATATGGGAATACTTCTATGTTTTTCTATTTCGATGGGTGTTAATGATTAGTCAGATTTTTGTCATCCTTTGCTAAGATATAATATCTTTCCATAAGAGGCAGTCTTGGATCTTAGGACTATGGCATACATAATTCTACGTATTTCATTTCGTATCAGGAAAAGAAATATAGTTTGTTCTAAAATAATACCTATTAGTTTTCGTAGATATACAATGATCTTATAAAACACAGTAATTTACTTAAAATTTAGATATCTTGTTGTGAAACTCACCCGAAAAAAAACCACTTCTAGATTTGTAAACCTCCGTAACGACTATGATATGATAAGATTTAGATTTAGATATTGGACGACCTTACAAATGATCGATTGACAGTAGATATACAATTTACACAATTTGGTAATAATTTGATCTTGTACGATATCGGACGATACGAACAATATTCGATCGGTTTATTCTATGTTCTTCATTTCCATTATAGCAGAGAGCTAAGAAGAATGTGTGTCGAATCATTAATCGAATTACATGTAAGAAACTAAACAATGAATTTAATTTACCGTTTAGTAGCCGTTTCCTGCCCTCCTCGCAGCAAAATTTAGCAATGACTTTATTTTATGAATTAAATGTGCCCGCATATTCCGATTATCATTATTTTTGGTATTTCTACAATTTATTTTTACGAAAAAAATCATATGTTCTATTCCAAACAGTGGCGGCGCTAGGCGTCGGCGACGTCGGCGACCGCCGACGGCCTCGCGCCTGAAGGGGCCTCGCAAACAAAAAAGTTTTGTACAAGTTGTTGTTAAAGGGCCTCGCAAAAGTTTTCAAGTTATTAAAAAGAGGCCTCGCAAACCTGATGTCGCCGACGTCCACGAGTGGTGTAGCGCCGCCACTGATTCCAAATGTAATCTGAGGTAGTTTTTGGGTTGGATATTAAATTTAAGCATTCAGCAGTTCGAGTCTGATTGAAGGACAAACATTCAAGTCGACATACTTTTATATGTACAAAAAGTTGTTATTTCAGAGTGATTTGGAACACTGTTTGTACACGTGAAAGACTAATTTTTATTAAATTTTAGATTTCACTATTGACTTACAACTGACTCACTGATAATTGTATTTATATCTGATGAGAATTGATAACAAATTTGAATCATTCATTATATGCAATTTAATGTATTTGTTTCAATTTATCCACGCTTTTATACTTTTAGTATACCAGATAAGGAATATTTTAATTAGGTTAATGTGTGTATCTAGCCTAATTTTTAATCTTTTTTACAAATATATTGCTTAAATTGTAACAAACCGTACCAGAAAAATTATAGGAAACATAGCGGTATGGCAGCGAGTACGTACGGAAGGCGTTGTCGTCCCACATCCATTTATGGGGGTAATATCAAAAGTTGTTATATTAATATAGAACTTGAGATGTATAATTCACAGATGACTTACGAGCGGACGATAGGGCCACTTATAAATCTTGAAATCGCCGATAAATCAGTCGTGAATGTGAAAGGACTCGCCAAAGAGGCACTTGACGCATTTTTACCTTTTCGGAACCGGACAGTGAAAATCTCCTCTTTTTTAAGCGTTCTTCTTTTGTTCATATTTTTATTTCTGAACTATTAAAATACTAACTAATTTATGTGTTAAAATTGAAATGTCCTTAATATAAAGTTTCGAAGATGTAGGTGTTAAGCAGTGAGTTGTTGAATAGCGATATTTTGATGATAAATGTTAAAAGTCACACACGAAACAGATAGCTATCTCCTTTTATTTCATGAGGGCTTCGGTGTGAAGTTATCAGTTATCGCGATCGTTTTATTCTCATCCAACTTCGGCCGTCGGAATCTTAAGGATCCATACAATTCAGATTAAATAACAATATTGGGCCCGAGTCCGCGCCCGCAGCGATGCGCTGCAAGTGAATTCGAGCCAGCGGAGGGTCCCACTGCGCCGCTCCGATCCCATTCACCAAGTATCTGATTGTAAGAAGCAATTCGCGAAAGCCAATTTCACTAAGAGCCCAACGGCGAACACAATTCCTTTATTCTTCATGCACTTGATATTCGGTCTCCTCGGAAACTTGCCAGAATCATTTCTAGTTTCCCGCTACTGTTCAGGCCGGTTATATTGGGTAACTTATTAAATTAGCTTTCACGCGTTTGCATGCTATGAATATGTATTAAACTGTAACTTTATAGCAAAACAAAAAACGAAATGTACGTAGTCATAGAAGTAGGAATGTTGTAGCGACATATTGTATTTCTATGGGAATAATTACGCTCTTACTATAATTTAGATGTACAATTAAAAGTATAATAGTTTAGAGTTATTTGTTAAATTAAACAATAGAAAACCGTAGAAATATGATTCAAATTCGAAGAATAATTGCTACGGTAGGGAAATAAAGGTAAATTGTGTAATATGAGCATTTTATTTTAGAATCAATAAAATGTCTTAAGCAACATGATTTCTAATTGTGGTTTCTAAGGTCATAGATTTCTTTTATCGTTAAAAGCAGTAGTGAAAAGAGTGAGCAGTTTTCATTTTTTATAAAGGATTATATAAAATAAAATTTTTTTCCTGACCCCCCTTTTCAATACTGCTTCTATTTAAAAATAAATAAATTTAAGACAAGAAACCTTAAATATAATATCAGTTTACAAACACATTCAATAAACATATGTATTCAGATATCTATACGCGTCTAAAACCATACTGTATTTTTAAAATGTGAATAATAAAATATGATTTGAATTCGATAAAAAAAGTGTAACTGATAGAATTTTAAAAAACAGTTAAAAATTCCATTTGACCAATATATAAGGATATCTTATCCCTGGGACTTAGCTTCTTTCACCTGCTCTCCTATATCCATGTTCCGCATGCTTCTTGGTAGCTCTTAAGGTCTCCATCCATAATATTGGATACTCGTACAAGTTTGCGTTAACCATCCATCCACTTCGGCCTATTGGACTAAGAGGCACCCACCCCGCAGTCAAGAAGCCCTGTTCATTAATTATCCCAGTCGGCAAAAGAGGTAAGAAATTCTTATTCTCTGTAGGGCCGTAATTTGAACTATTAATCTTAACCTAGTACTTAAGTAAACCCAAATATGTACTAAGTAGAGAGGGTACAAACTTACTTTAGTTTGTTTTACTATGTACTTTTACAGAATATTACGTACTCGCATGTATTGTGTTACTGGATTCAGGTGTTATGTAGGAACGCGGCTTAGTATGCATTTTGATGTATATTGTATTGCTTAGTAATTTTGTATTTCATTATTTATGAATAACGTTATTTAGTAGTAAGATATGTGATCACTTATTTTCAATATAAAATACGATGTACTAAGAAAGAAAGTTTAGTATTTGAGCATACTCCATGTAACTTTATATATTGTAATGGTACATCTTCTTAATATATAAAATTCCCGTGTCACGATGTTGGTCCGCGATGAACTCCTCTATGCGTGCCTAACCCATTGATCTGATTACGGTAAACTTTGGTGATATGTTGTACGTATGTCGGGTAAAGTTTCTAAATTGTCATTAGCATTTGCACGGGTTTCAAATGCATATTTGTAACTACTAAGCCGAACTAAGGAACCGATTTTAAAAAATTCTTTCTGTAATAGAGATTTGCACTATTCTTTAATAAATTAGCATAATATGCATTTATATTCCTAAGATGATTTCTATAATGCTTCAATTCATAGAAAGCTACTTCATCCACAAGTAATATAGCTTATATTTTATTTTTATTAGGGTTTGCCCCCGGCATCATTCATATCGGAACTAGACTGGTAGCGGATTCGGAATTGAAAGCTGCACTGGAAGCAAAATCAAGTATAGTATACCTACTAGGATTTGTCTTTGACTTCCGCCGTGTATTTGTATTATTGAACCGAACCACTACACTGATTCTAAAAATTAATTTACTCATAGAAAGCTAGATTATTCTCAAATAACATTATTTATATATATATTTTTTTATTCTTATTTCCGACTTCATTCAAATCGGAACTATGATTAGTAGCGGAATCGGAATTGAATGCAGAACAGATAGTAGAATCGAGACTGGGACTAGGAACAGATTCAAAAGCGGGACCGGAACCAAAAATGAGAACGGGACTAGGGTCGACAACGAGTGCAGGGACTAATTCAGAATCAAAAGTACGATTGGGAACGGAATCGAAAACGAGACCGAGATTAAAGTGGACATCGATCGATACAAAAGAAAAAAAATAAGTTTATGTCCATGTTGGCATGGATCAACAGTCCTACAAGAAAGTGCAAAATAACGTCTGTCGGGTCAGCTAGTTATATAATATATAGTGGGATGTAGCGGCGTGACAGACTGTGGGGGCGGTGGGACGAAAATGTGTGACGCGGTCACATAAATGTTGTTTCCCGATTCACATGCCACAGAAATCGTTAGGAAACTTGGCTTTAAAAACGACATTTGAAGTGCTAAGCGACAATATTTAATAATTAAATGTTTTAGTAATCCTGAACTGTACTTGAAATGGTCCTGCAGTTACAATTAAATGTATGTTGTATATATAATTTTGTATATATAACGTTGTAAAATATACATTTTAACATTCAATTATTTTTTTAGATATTTCTTGTTATTTGTGACAAGTTTACTGTATTAACTTAAAGTAGATGATAGTTTACGTCATAAAATAATAAACATTTATTAAAATGAAATTTAAAGAAGAAATATAAAGTATAAGAATGCAATTCAAACCAACGGCACAAACATATCATAAGTAAACATTAACTGCGTTAGTAAAAAAAAGTGTGTTCATAATCGATATCACTCGTGAAAAAAATATTCATTGGACATTAAAAAAGAAATGAATATAACTAAAGTCAAGGAAAAATAAGAGTTACAAATATCACCGTTTAGTATCAATTTCATTTGTAAACAGAAATAATGGGCTTTTTAACTTTTAAATCCATAAGAATAATGGCGATCTGTAGCTTTTATCCCTTCTCTCAAGCTTTGTTAACATGTATTCACGTAGAATTTCTTATGCCCTTAAATCACACCGTAACTGTAAACTTTTACGATCCAATACAAACTTTGTACGATGCACGATGTACCAAAATCGCTAATAACACGGTTTCGAAGATCATATTTCGAAAGTGTAGTAAACTATGGCCTGTTACTTAGTTTTACGGCCGAGATTCTATCCAGCTCGGCTCGAGGTACGTATGCCATAAATTATAGGTGGGGCGTAATAATGTGGGCCCTTGGCCGCCGCATTGACGGATAGCGCGCTCTGACCTCTTATTTACCTTGTCACGTCCACGGAGGCTTCCTTTTGTGACGGTTCGGAAATTTTGCGACAAAAACCTTCAGCAATATTAAACAGGTATTTTATATGCTTCCTACCTTACCGTTACGAGGTACATTGTATAAGTACAATTTCTATCCCGGGAGATTACAAAATAAATTGTGCGTGCTTAGATTTATCTCAGAGAATATTTATTCGAGGAAATGAAATATGAAAATAAGGTAAATATGTTTTTATGAATTACTTTTGGGCTCAGGGAAGAAGTTGAAAAAAGAAGTCTGCACAGTTATGTATATAAGGTATATATATTATATATATATAATGTTATTTCGTATTTGTATGTTAGTATAAGTAAATTAAAAAAATATATCAAAGTTTGCCAAGAAATGATACTATATGTAACACAATTTTTCTTAAGACATTTGCATAAATTGGGCCGGCGGTGACATAGGAACAACCTCACGCTCCAGATTATTATTTATGATCTATAATCATGGAATATAGTTGATGGAGACGAGTCATTCAAATCTAACTTTCGTCGAAGAAGTGATGTCGCGAAAGGAAGCGGCAGAATATGAGTGCGAGAATAGTTGTTAGTTAGACATCCGCCGGCGGCGCATTAGGTGCGCGATCTGCTGCTTCTGGTCGTGCATTCTGGTCCAGCTCTCTCAACACAGGCCCGGGGGCGATAAACTTAGGAACATCTACCATTTTTCAAGGATTGTATTGTGTGAGGTGTTAATTCGCGGAAATACATAGTAGATGCTTGCCTGCAACATGCATTAACATGCAGCATGCAATACACCGCTGACTCTCGAATCTGCCTCTCCACTACGAATCTCTATCCAAATGATTGAATATTGATTCCAGAGGATTGACAGATATCGAACACCTAAGCAAGTGTTATTTATTTTTATAATTATCTTATTCCGTTAACCGTTAAATTGTTAATTCTACGTACGTTTCATGCCAACCAGGCACATCCTCAGGAAATTGCCGACAGTCACATCCACCAGGGTGCAAGGAGCGGTAAAACAACCAACACAACCTCGTTAGGCAGGCCGCTGTCATGTAATGGTCAAAAGAGCGACGAAAACATTTTTAAGGCAGCCACAGACCACCACCGATAGACATGCCTGTCAAATGTCACAGACTAACCATCACCAACATTACCCAAATAGTTACAGGCAAGCGTCCAATAATGGCGATTTATAAACGTCAATTTGGTCGTTGAGCATATTATTATTAACTTTATGTTTTAAAATTTCGAAGGATTCCAAAACATTTAAACGTAACCCCTTCTCAAACACATGCAAAACATCAAATTTGTGATCATTATTAAGCTTATGACCGTTTTCTAATAGATGTTTAGCAAAATGGGATCTGTCTGATTTATTATTTCTAAAGGCCGAAATATGTTCTTTGTATCTTTTTTCAAAACAACGTCCGGTTTGTCTATATATATCGATTTACAGTCATCACAAGTTGATTTATAAATTCCAGATTTTTTAATATTGTGTAATTTGTTTTTATTGTTACATAAAGTTTTCAAATTGTTATTTGTTTTAAAGGCCGTATAAATATTATATTTTTTTTAATAATCTTGAAATTTTCTCCGAAATTGTACCAAAATATATCAAACTAGCTATATATTTTTTTTGGTCTTTTGATTGTGTTGGATAGATACTTTTCTTTATAATACTGATTTTTCAAGGAGCCTGTTTCACGCGTTGCACGTTTAGTCGACGGGGCGGTGCACGATCTCAATAGGAAAGGCTCCCTGTCAAGGGATAAGCTATCATTTACGGAAGCAGTGGAGGAATGCGCTACTGTATTTAAGATTACGCCACGAGGTGAAGAGAAGAACAAGAACAATGACCCTGCGTACTCATGAGAACATCTCCACGTAAAAAAAAGTGTTCAGCATCATAAAACAGAATAAAAATTATAGTTTATTGGATATTTACAAAAATATATTCATAATTAAATAAAAAAGAGATTCAAACTTTAAGGTTCCAGTATATAAACTTTTCGTGAAAAATTGTACATACTGAAGTTATATACCTTTGCATATTATCACAATTCACAGCACGGCATTACGTTGCAATACGAACTTTGATACGCGAGTCCCCAAAAGCGAGCCTGTCCAACACCTATTTAAATGCATCTGCTCTCTTGTCTTTTAATTTCGTCATAGTTACTTTTATACTGAGTTGTCGCGCCAAATTTTTCTTACCACACGATGGAGACAGCATCACGGCCCCTAAGGTTTGACTCAATAAATGTCATAAGTTTTGTAACTTAGTATTTAGGCTCGGAAAGTTGTCACATTTTTTTTTTCCTTTTCCATAGAGACAGTCTTCTATCTATAACATCGTAATAGACTTACGAGAATACTATAGACGTACATAAAAATCTGCGGTTATATATAAAAAATAGTCATATTAATAATATAAATGCCAGCCCTCGATCTTCGTTGGGCCGGCATGGATGGCATAAGGTTCATGCTCTTCGTATTGAAATTAAAGTATGTATTGAGGCAGCGGTGTGATAGAAATTTGTCATAAAATAGAAAATAATGTTCCTAACAATCAAATAAGACTCATTTTATGTTAATTTTAGCAAGTACATGTTAGATTATAGTTAGTGCCTTAAGAACAGAACATTCTCAAGGCACTGACTGCAAACTGTGAACTTAAACAGAGCCGATTTTAAATATTCGTGTTCTCTAATTATCAACAGTGCAGAATAGTCTTGTTAGATCCGTACTTGCACTTAGCACATTAGTTTTGTGCTTAGCATGAATAGCATGCCATTACCGGACGTCCGCGTCTCTTAGATGTTATAACCAAAAACTTAACTAAACTGCCTAAAGCACTCCTAATATTTATGAAATAAAATGCGTTAATATTATTCGTATTTATATATAATCTGGTGCTAAATGTACAATTATTTTTCAATTTGTTGATAGTTTTTTTTTACCTCTAATGAGTCAAGTGAACAAATATATGCATTAAATTGTCTTGAATCGACAATTATTTTGTTATACCGATCCCCAAAAATAATGGATTACTGTCTAAAGTGATATGATGTACGATAAAACATAAGAAATTGAATAAATGCTTGACTTTCATCAAGCTTGCAAAGTTTAATAGTATGAGGATAGGTTCCTCTTTTAGCACGTATTAAAAAGTTTAATTCCGTCAATTATTGATCGAAGTGCCTATTTAATTTCGACCAATAATTGATCTACCTAAAATGAGCACATCGCAAATCTCCCGTTAGCAGTTTGTGTGGTAGTGAGATCACTATCAAATTTAGTGACATTTAATTAAATTTACATTAAATTAATTATTATTAGCATTAGTACTCATTCGATAAACCTTTGTGAATACGGCTGTTTGGGTCATTTTCGAAAAAATTGCCTGGGTATGACAGTTTTGCTTTCTATATAATATGTATATTATTCAACATATTAGTATACCATACCAATATACCGGTATACTATATAATCTTCATTTTCTCGACCTTTACTTTTGATAGGAAATCATCGTTAATAAATTTAGTTATCGACTGACTTATATTTTATACAAAAGTAAACAAATAATAGATCAGTGCTTTAAACAAATCGATGATGGACGACGTACTCAACAAAAGCCTAGATTTATGTTTTTGACCTTTGGTACCTAAGAAGAAGAATTCGGGTCTAGTTGAGTGGTTTGCTTTTGATTGAAGTCCTCACCTTCACATAAAGGTATTCTTTTTCTGAGACAATTTATTTTGACATCTCATGCAAAGTATCCTAGAGCTTGTTGGGCAATATGACATTGCTTTTTTTGACTTTATGTTTGCAAAGGATCTAGTACCTTTTGCGAATAGCTTAAATTAAAGTTAGAAAGGAAGATCAAGAATAAGTAATAAGATTGGCAAAAAAGTCTAAATTTGCATATCGTGTTTAGTTTTTGCCGAGTAGTGGGCTAAGTCTGGTTGTATTTATTCGATGTTTGATACTGATTTCGTTTTAATTGGGGAATAAAAAAACTCGATATGTCTTGTTGCCAGTACACGGTGAGTCAATATCGACAACGAGGCCGGCAGAGAACTAGAATTATAAGTTTTACTCGCGACGTAACGCTGAATACACAGAGAGATTAGCGCCGAAGACAGATGTTAGTCCGGGATAAAGCTCTATCCAGCGTAATGGTTTCTCCTACGACGTACAAGTCTTACTAGAAAGAGTTTATGTACACACTGCTCTGTAAGCCCGAATAACAAACAAGAAAGATTTCTGGAAGTTAAATATAAAAAATGGCGGCCAGCCAGTGGCTACCGGTCGAGCCGACGTAATAACGTGCCACTGGCCGGCCGAGTATGAATGAAAAAGTTAATATGTAGGACCGCACGCGGTTTCCGTCGGAGAAAAAATAAAGATGGATGTCCGTGAATAATGTTCGGTCGCGAACTGTAGTAATGGACAGCACTAAATATTGCAACGAGGGGAAATAAATTACTCTACTTTTTCAGAGGCACAAAAAGCGGTCCGCGCTCCCTCTTCGGCCTGTTTCACTATCGCGCAAGGCTATCGGGATGAAGTTATGTAAGTAACGTTAGATCGCATACCTAGTCGTTATTTTTTACGTGTACATACGACGTACTTGACTATTTCACATAACAAAAATCGTTTTGATATAAATACTCAAATAGGTGAGGAAAAAGATAACAGATAAAAATTTGGTTCGTATTTTCTTTACTAAATAATCTTTGCGTATCCATTGTTTTGCATTTGTTAGTCGCAGTTAGTCAGTTTCAAAATCAATTTGCGTAAACAACAAAATTTCTGTTTGCGTAAACCATGGGTATCTGTGGTGTGCAATGACAAAAGACGTGATAGACAAAGCTTTGTAAAATACCAGAAACGCTCGTAGACTTTAAATAAAACGTATTAAAATCAAAATTATCGGCCGGCGGGTACTGTAAAAAATAATAAATTGCGTTAGTTCCGACGCGGCCGCTTTGCGTCAACGGCGCGCCACCGACGCGGTGCGTCCACTGTCGGGTCGTTTTGTTTCAATTAATTTTATTCTAGTGAGCGTGGGCCGGTGCCGGCCTTATTTATTTTTCGGCAATTTTTCTCGGGCCCTCCTCGTCCGCTTCCTCTTTTTTAATTAGGTGAAACTAAGAGGCCCTTTGTCCGCGGTCCGCGCCCGCCCGGCTAATTGCACGTCACTCAGCCACTTGTCATCGCCACCGTTTCCTTTGCCCGTGTCCGCGGTGAAATATTTAAATAACGTTTTCCGGCGGCCGGCATTCAGATTCGCGTTACGTTAGCGCGCGGCCTCGTTCCTTTAATGACAACTAAATCATTAATAGAGGACGGGTTAATTTTAAATTGTAATTTAAATAGTTCGCTATAGTGCTCACAGATGGCGGGCGGCGTCGCCGGTTGTTTAGTATGCATTAATCATGACGCGGCTCGGCGCGAGGGCCGCGCCCTGATTGAAAGTAAATCCGCGGCGCTGCGGCGTCCATTTGATTAGCCAGCGAGGCATTGCTCCTGCAAATATTTTAATGAAAACGTCGAATTTCAAAGCGATACCGGGCGACAATAAAAGAAAATTCATCATTGTAATCGCTAATGATGGGTGGAATCTAGCTTTGGTGATGAATTAATTTTTCTTAAAATATTAGAGTCCAGTGCTGATTAGATTGAAGTCGCATTTTTGACGTGATAACGTCTTGTAAATCGATGAACGTCGGCTGCACGCACGAAAAAGCATGACTCATTGTCGCGTTCTGCCTGAGCCAAACGAGCGAGCGAGAGCGCGGAACAATAGAGAAGCACGATCGGCGTAAGCGTTCGGCTTGTCACACATCTATCTCTTTACTGTATAATTTAAGTAGAAAAATATTTGAATTAACGAGTGCAAATAAATGTTAATTTATCGAAAACATTGTAATTTTCAATTAACTCCTTCTTTGTATTATACAAAATAATGATAATTCAGTGATGATAATTCAATTCAATTCATAAAAGAATGCAATTTTTCATCAATGTTTTCTTATGACATTATCACGTAAAATTATCGTCCGTAAACCGACTTTACGCACAACCAGTTTTTTTAATGAATATGTTATTGAATTCAAATCTATCACAACGCCAATATGAATTGCCTCGGAGCAGTTTAGTCACAAGTTCCTAAATCTTTTAATCTGTGTTTGTGTGTGTGTGTGTTCTTTTAATTGAACAAGAACAAGTGCTAATAAATAATAGAGAGTGAGAAATTAACCGCTCTTGGTAATAATTTGATTCCCTTAAAGTCGTTATTAAATTATTCTCAATTGACAAATACTAAACGTTGAAATTACTGTAGTGAAATGACATACCTAGCGATTAAAATAAGAAAAAAGCTAGCTGTGAATATTAATTTAAGCTATAAGTTTTATCTAATAAAAATTGGTAGACAAGTAGCTTGATCAATATAAGTTCAAAATTTGTATTTAATTTATTAAAATGAATTAATTAAAAACACAGAAGTGTAACCATATAAAAAAGCTTTTAAAAAAATTAACATTTTAAAACATTTTCTAAAACAATTTAAATTCACGAAGGGAGCAAATGATTTATTAATTTAGTTATGACGGTTAGCGTTTAAAAATTTTTGTAATATTGGATGTTTACATTAATTTGATTTATCGCAGCTCGTCCTCAAAACATCGAGTGCAAAGACAATAACTCCCAATTAAAATCCGGGTCAAGTGCCCCTCGGCTGGGGTTTTCGAGCGCGAACACAATATAAAATTCCTCGAAATTGGTCTCGTTGCGCGTCCTCGGCCGCGGCGCGTATCGTAAACTTCACGGAAAGTTTAGACTCTTTAATTTTCCGGGCGGGTGCGTCGCGAGCGCAGTTCGCGGGCACAATGGCGCGAGATAGCCCCGGGCCGTCATTAAGGTGCGCGTCGTGTGCGCCCGCGCGCCATTGTGTCTCCGTGAGCTCTCCTACGGAGATATGACGGTTGTGATGTATTTGATTATCATGCAATTTTCACATCAACCGTGTGGTATGTATATATATATATATATATATATATATATATATATATATATATATGCCTAATATATTTTACAACCGACACTCATAAAGTGTTCACGATGTCTACGTGAGTTATTGCTCTTACTTTTGTCTATTGGCAAAAGAGAAGTCATGTTTTTGATGATATGCTTTTCAGACCTACATCCAAATTACCGAAATTTATAAAGTTTTCAAATAAAATGAACCTATGTCAACCGTTGTCATATATTTATATTAACGATTTAATGTTCAGAGAACAGAAAGCGCCATTCATCCGGGTTCAAGTTCAACAAACGCTGCTGGTGTTGAGCTTGCTTTAATCGTTTGAAACCTGGGAAGATTCTCGGGATGCCGTGGAAGTGCTTTGAGGTCACTCCAAGACGTTTGATTGTGTACAACGCGAAGCTCTGAACGGAAAATTATCTCATTATGGAATTACGGATAGGATATTCGGCTTCCTGAAATTATATTAGAAAAGAAGTTCGGTGGGTCGATGAGAATGGCTGAGACCATCTGAGTCCACGGTTCGCGTGAAGGGCCACGGCCACAGATTCTAAATTTTTTCTACATTTTGTTTATATTAATACTTTACCCGGCCTTGTTCAAAATGTTCACGGGATAATATGGTATGCAGATAAATTTTGATGTTATTTATAGTCAAAAGACAGCAACTGATCTATGACGATGTAAGCATACTATCGTCAAGTTGAAAAATTTATAGTAAACTGCATACATTTTTTACTGTTTTAAAATATTTTTTCGAAATGAAAATATGAATTAAGGACTGTTTTATTATGAAATAAGAAATTAAAGTTTGTTCATGCCACTGTATTATTGAGAGCTATTTTAATTAACAGTCATAACCATATCGGTAAGTTAGCGACATGGCCGCTGCTGCCAAAGCAAGTGAATAGATAGAAAAAAAAAAATTGTGGAATATCCAAATCGCCAGATTAGTTTATTTCGGCAGTTTCCATAACCTGATGTCAGATACCGCAGATATTCATAGAATTTTCGTGCTGCAAAAGTAAGTTGGGATCGAATTATTTCATCAAACTAAGTATAAAGAAACTGGAAACTTTACTCTGGCTTCTTAATTTACATAGTAAAATTTAATATACGTCAGAAAATATTTAAAAATATGCAAGAAAAATAGTAATCCACATAAATTAAATGTAAGAAATAGAAATAAACCAACAAGGTCCACGAAGACATACAAAATTTACCCCTACACAAATTTAAAAATTATATTAAGCAAATACTTTGAAAATAAGGTGTTTTATTGAATTTCTGTATATTTAGAGCATTAATATTAAGGACATAACTAGTTTGACTTCTTGTAGATTCGTTACTTTCTGTAGTAGTTATGTATTTGATTGTCATAGTGTACAATTAATATTTAAAGAGACCTGCTTTTAAGTTTCAACTCGCTTACTGGACAAAAAATTGCCTTCCGAACGAGCCAAAATACAGCATTTGGAAAATCTTTAAAATATTATTATACATGTATGTCAAGTGTTATCTTATAACCTATGAAATAATTATATGTTTTAATTAGAATTTATTTAGGTATAGAGTTTTTGTATATTGTTTCATATTTTTAAAACACTATTAAATCTGTGCAGAACTAAAAAGTAGAAAAAACAATTAATTATTCTCATGTATAAATTTGACTTAAAGCTAATAACGTGAAATTGATTGCTATTTAATTTATATAGTGTTCAAGCAGAAGGTAAAATGTTTAGATGTCATACGACTGACAGATTATTAATGAAAAAGTAAACAGTAATATTGTTAACAAGCTGTGCCCGCCGGCTTCGACTGCGTAGAATCCGTTCTGTCAGATAACGTTTTTATTGCAATTTGACCCCCGCCTTATACACCGGTTCACTCTTCCTGTGTCTCCTCCACGCCCTCCTGCACCACTTCTATGACTCCCCTCTTCATCCAAACCTGTCTTCATAGTCTCCCCGTAACCTCCCAGACTAGATTATTAAATGATAACTTTTATTTTGAGGATTTAAATGAAATGAAGTCTATATACTGCGCCAAGCCAAGTTCTATCTACACGTTAAAACAACATTCGTTTCATAATTTCAGAGATTTGCGCGAACAGACAGACAAAAAATTAAAATCGTTGTTTTCACGTACATTTCTCTTATCGTTCTTTCTCCACTGTTCTCACATATCCTCAATGTACTTCCACATCGAGTACAGCTGTTTTATTATATGTATGTATAGGCTGGCTAATAGATAGGCAGTATTTTTAAAAATATATAGCATATAGATTGTGAGTATAGATTGTCTTATGTTATTGACATATTTATATATAGATGTTATGTAATATATCACATAAAAGAGTTGCTATAGCAATTCATTTAAATAGATTACACATATGGCCCGGGAGGCATTACTGTCCACTATATATGGGTTTATATTTGTTGTTCTTTAATTGGTTTTTAAAAATTGTGTTAAAACACAATGCGAACTTCTTTGTAACGCGAGTAATTGAACAAATTTGGACTAGAACAATCAAACGCTTGCGGACAACTGGCGACTCAAGTAAGCTCATTTTGACAATGAACTTATTTTTATGAGAGAGCTTTTTATCGCTTAGGGCCTTTTTTTACGTAGCGATGACTTTTATGTATAGTAGGATTTCTGGCGACAAGCTTGATGGACCGAGCGAAAACAATTTTGTTATGCTATTGAAATTGTCAGGTAAAAAATAATGAGACCATGCCTAGTGTTATATTAAAATATAATGCAGCTACCATCATATTTTCACTTACGTGATAATATATTTAAATATTCGTTAAGTTTTAGTTTTTACTTATGGCTACGCTCATGTGGACATAAAATTAATTCCCTCATCGTGTATATCAATCTATTCCGTTTTCCATTCCGATCCCGCTTCTGCTCTTGACGACAATTTGTTTCACTCTTGATTCCGACCGCAGTTCCACTTTTGATTCCAAACCCAGCCTCGATCTAAGATTTATATTCTGCTCCTGCTCTTAATTACAGTCCCACACTCAATTCTGATTTTGGAAGTGCTCCTTATTTCTATTCCAGTTGCGCTCTTGGTTCTAATTTTAGTTCACATTAGAATTCGACCTTAATCTCGGCCTCGATTTTGATCTCTAATTCAAATTTTATTCAATAGATTCTACATCTCGTCCCGCTTGCGATTTTGAATTCCGTTACCGGTCAGAATTCCGATCAGGACGAAGCCGGGGTAAATGCTAGTATCAAAATAAAATTTCTGCTATATTATTCGGGGATAGTGGAGAATTTTATGAAAAAGAAGAATTTTTAGAATCAGTGCAGTAGTTCGGTGCAGTAGTATAAATACAAATGTTATTTTTTATTCATGCTTACAACCTTTCTGCAAGTGTAAGCAATGAGTTGAAAAAGATTTATCGCAATAACATGAACGGTATGGCAGCTAATAAAGTTTGAAGAAACAAATATTGATTTGTTTTATATTAGATAATGTTGAGTCAAAAAAAAAACATACTGTAGTAACAATAAATTTAATAAACGTTAAATTATAGTCCTTCATGTCATCATGCTATTAATATTTTACAGAAAAAAAAAACATTACCATCCCTTACGTTTGTCATAACTAAAATTAAGAATTTTAATCAGAAAAAGAGTATGTGACAATGGACAGTGTATTTCTTTATGACAGTAAAATTGAAGTGTTTTAGGTGTGATTAATAAGAGCAGTATTAATTTTTGAAACTCGGTATAGATTGTCTAAAAAGTTTCCGTCATCGAGTCAAGTAAAATAATCATCACGTGACCACCATCAAGTGCTCTGAAAAGCTAAAGCTTCAGGCTCAAACGTGAAGGGCACCATCGTCAATGAAAGCTGGGGAACGTGGTTGCCTATGTTTTGACAGACTATTACTAAGATTTTAGCTATTTCGGAAGCGCGATGCGAAAATCATTTGAATGACTCTACGTGTTTTTTTTAATAAAAAAAAACTAATTTCATAAGTAAACGAATATCGGAGACGAAGAACGTTTAGGGCGTCCAAAAACTACAATCATTTGCGATAACATTGCTACAGTTCACCAGATGGTGCTAGACGATAAAAAGATGAAAGCAACAGAAATAGCAAACGCTATGAATAAGTCGAAAGAACGTGTTTGTCGCCTATTCAGTCAAGATTTAGGCAGCAGAAAGCTGTCCGTGTATTGGGTGCCGCGTTTACTCACGTTAGACCAAAAACTTTGATCGTATGAACATTTCCGACGCTCTGTTGGCGTAGTTTAGGTACAATAAATCAGACTTTTAACACGGATCAATGACTACAGATGAAACTTGGATACACTATTATATATCCGTCACAAAATGGAGTAAAAACTGTGGTATATGAAGGGGACATTGGCTTCGGAAAAGGCAAAAACGTTTTTTCGGTGGAGAAAGTGATGGCGACTGTTTTGGAATACCTAGATTACTCCATGAATTCTTAAATTATTATTTTCAAAAAGAATTACATTAGCACACTACGCATTTGACAAGTTGAAGCTCGGATTTGTGGGAAAACACCACATAAGAAAAACGCAATTTTACTTGTCATTCTCTACCTCGAGTTTGATAGTAATTTTTGTAAAATAAGACTTTTCCTATGAAATAATATTCAATAAAAACTTAGCTTAATCTATGCGTTTAAAATCTCAAACGCAATACCTTTAAAAAAATTAGAAATTGCATTATAGATGTTCTAAAATGTATGATGTTTAATATTTGAATAAAATATGTAACTTTCCATGAATACAAAATGATTGCATATCCCCACTGGAAAATGTGGGTTCTACGTATTTTTGTTTGGAAAAAAAAATTAAAATGATTGCAAGTCGTTTATTACATATTTAAATGTGTACAAACTAATCTTTTGCTAAACGAACAATAATTTTGATTATCAGATACTAATTCCTAACGCATGAATACTTAAGTTAAATATAATTATTTGTTTATTTATGACAAATGTATATATATATATATATATATATATATATATATATATACACAAATATACATTAAACATTTGCATAGAACTCAGCATAACTTGTAAAGAATCTGTTTGCAAGAAATCGGTTTCGATTTTAAGAATTTTCAGATTGCTTCCAACGCCTGTCTAGCTTGAAAGTTCCTCAACAGCATAAAAAACGAATAAGCTGTTTTCATTATCTGTAAAATAAGGCATAGAAAATACTAATGAGAATACGTAGTTAATTTCAGTATTATTATTAATATTTTTGAAATGTTTAAATTGTTGAATGTAATAAAAGAAATATGAAAACAATTTTGTTTATATCAAGCACTAATGGTACAACCAAATTTTTATCTTAGGTCTAGAAAATAAGATAGTGGTAGTCACTTACCACTGTGAAACTTTCGAAAGAAAGCCGGAACATTTTTGCTCCAACGATTTGCAAAGGCCGATTGACCCGTTCTATGAAGAAGATTAGACCGCGCGTAAAATGTTTTGGCTGACCGGTCCAGTCACAACTAAATGCCGCCTGTTTAAGTTCTTGACTCTAATTTGAAAAATAAATTAGAAACGAGTGATTAGTAAGGATTGATTCCGTTATCTTCTAAGTTTTGAATGTTTTTTTTTAAGAGTTAGGATGCTCATCCAAATGTTGATCTAATGATACGTAAACAAATCTCTGCTATTAGTTAAGATAAAATCAAAATTTTGTCTGCGAGTACTTTATTGAAAAAATATTCACAGTCGACGTGGTTACAAAAATAGATTATTGATTTTTGTTTATGTTCAATCGATACCTATACTGAAACCATAATATTGGTGTAATTTAAAAATTGATGACATGTGATAATAAAAAGTATAACAAGAAATCGATTAAAACAACCAAATCGTCAGCCACCAAAATAAATATTTATTTTTAACCAAAAACATATAACCGACGTATTATAAAACAAACATCTTTCTGTCTGTCTGTCGGTCTATCTATTTGTGCTTGGAATCCACTGATCCAATTTGCATGATTCGTAACAACTTCAATACAACATGTCGAACAATATCGTAATATCTTTCACTGGTTCTGCTAATAGATAACTTCCGAACTATAAACAGAGAAACTGCTTAATATTCTAAATATGCTAGAGAGCAAGCGAGAGAGCATGATTGAAACGGAAAGGGAAAGGGATTGAAATGGGCAATAGGATCAAAATTAGAAAGGTAGTTGGATCAGGATAAGATTTTAATAAGAATCAAAAATTCTTGATTCTGATTCCTTATCTACACGAGTAGAGTTACGGGCGAAAGCTACTATTTAATAAGGTTTTAGCGAAATTTTGCATTGCTTTTTTGTAGTATTATTCTAATTGGCAATTTAAAAGTTTCATTAATTATTTGAAAATAATTGTAATTTAAACCTATCTTAAGCAAAAAATTTAAAAAATAATATTAAAAGCCTGGTTAATCCGTTCTAGTCAATGCGACACGTATTTACAGTCCTAAATGAATTTCCAAGGGTTGCATCAGATAGGGCACGTAAGTGATGCCATCGGAAAGTGCAATCCTTCAATCGAGTCTCCGCGTTTTATGGTTACGATGGCTTGTATTTTATATTATATTTTGATATTTATGCGCAATGATAGTAAAAAACAAAATACACAATCTATTATTTTCATTTACATTTTATAGAAAATTTTTTTTTTCAAGGAAATGTTATCGATCCACGTTTGTGATTATAAGGAAAACAAATCACCTTAGCCGTAAGTTCGGTACCCATCCAACAAGGTAGAAGAATTTGGGTCGTCACTGCCAATATGTATGCAATCAAAAACATATAATTCAATGATGCCGATGGCTGAAATGATTAATTCACAAATTATTATGCTCAGTAAGCTAGATTAAGTTACATCATATAATAATACTCACCCACGAGAATCCTAATAGTGACATACAGATAACAAAAGTAGCGACACTAAATTGTGTTAGAATAGCGGAGAATACAGATTCTGAACGTTTGCACAGAACCTAGAAAGTGAATATATTTGATTTCATAAGCAATTAAATGAAATGGCCAAGATATATTTTAAAATCATAATAATCGTACCTGGCGATGAACTGAAAATGTTTAATACATTCACGTAACTGTTGAAGTTCTTTTTTTTTAGATTTAGTCGAGTGTATGTTTCTCAGATTGTTACAAAGTATTTCTACTTCTGCAGTAGCTAAAATAATTAGGCCAACTAAAAACGTATCAGCATTCATATTGGTTTCCATGTGAATATAAAGACAAACAGATTGATACAGATAAAATATATAAATATATTTGGCTTTCGTCTCGTCGCTCAAGAAACTGTAATTGGACACGGGCAATTTCAAATAAGTACCCCAAATGAAGTGGACCAACAATCCGTAGACAATGGAGAAGACGTAACTACAATAGCAGAGGCTGTGGAACGTTCTGCGATAACGGTAGAAGAACGTCTTCGCATTTTTGATGACGTTTTCGTCCTTTTCATTTTTCGGCCTGAACGTTTCGTCTTGCAGCATACTGAAGATTTCCCGCACCGAGCGGTTATTGAACAAGATGGCGAATACTTTCACGACCAAAGCTATCTCCGTAAAATACAGTAATCTCTCCATGATTATTTCGATCTTTAGGGGCATGTAGATGCAATTCGCTATCAATAAGGCGTGGTACAATAACATAGTGAACGCCATGTAGACAAAGCAATAATATTTGAACCATTTCTCTAAACCTTTGATAGGCCACATAACTAGAAGTTTCCACGATTTAATGTTTAAATCGAAGATTTCCGACAAACGGTGCGACGCCATCGTCGGCTTAAAGTGAGTGATAATACTGAATGTGTGGTTTTTATAGTGTTGTTAAGGAACTGTAACCTAGCATTATAAAATAAAGGCTTCTATATTAATCATTGAATATATTATTAGGTAATTTTTTAATAAAAGGTTCCTTTCGATGTGTTTTATACGTAAAGCTTCTTTATTTATTTAAAGTTATATAAGGTAAAAATAATGCTATATTTATTTAATATGAATAATCGTGCTACCTTTTTTTGTCCATAAAATTACAGAAGAAAATAATATTGATTATTATCCCATTTTCTTCGTATTTTCATTGAAGTTTGGTACCGAGTTCATAGTGTCAACTTAGTAGAAATGACGTCACGACGGTACTATATCTTTACATTTTTTATTCAATGTCGAAACAAATAGTAATTTCTTTCTCAGTTTCATTTTTGCTTTTTTTCACAAATTTTGCCTATCGTCTGCTACGAAAATGCTATGCTGTCAAAAAATTTTTCAATTTTACTTAATTTTTTTAATGTACAAAATACTTATTTTCAATTCTAGGAATCTTACATTATTTTAGAACAGTTTCCTAAAACTTCGCCTTAACAATATTCTTATAATTGAAATAACTCTTTAATAGCATGACGTCTAATAAACCGTTATCCAATAATTTTCTCAAATTATGACAGACATCACTGAGGCGTCACTTGGCTTCAAATCGTATATTTATACGGCCGCGCATTTGCAAGTTTTATTAGTTAATTGACACTTAGAAAGCGAATTATGTATAACAATTACGTATTTGAACACTTCAGCCCTCGTTTAGACCAACGTTTTAACCAGAAGCTATGAATGTATTTTCTTGTAACACTTCTGCGGCATGTCTTGGTGATTATATCAATTTTAATCGTTTCTAATGAAAGTTAGCTGTATTATGAAACGTAATGATATTTGAATTTGAACATATGTACACACCGACAGCAAAACTAAAACACTCACGCTTTGATAAGCGTGAGTGATTACTAATGCAAGCTTTGTTATCAATTCATGCGCTTGTTGGAAATTGAATCTTGAATTCTTGTGTTACTGCAAGTTTGTCATATTATTGGACTATGCCATATGTTAAAAAGCTATTATACGAAGGAATTAATATATTGCGAGTAGCTACCTGCAAAGTTTTAAAAGTTCTAGTATAAAAAGTATCTCGTCTGCAGAATCTGTCATCAAACTTTTAAAACTTACTATTTTTATCTATGCAAGCGAATTTTATAGTATATTCGCGTTTAAAATACTTAGATTTGTTCTACTCGGTTTGCTCGCGCAGAACTTCACCCCAAGTGAAAACGGCCGTTCTCTAAATTAGCGTTTCTTGTCTTCATTGTCCTACCAGGATCGTTGACAGAATTGTAAACGAGCTTCGAAAACTTTTTTAACAATCATGACTCGGTGCATTAATTGTAGGCCGTAAGACAGTACTTCCGACCGAAAACTTTACTGGGGACAGAGAAATATAAAATCAAGTGAAATTTTTAGGTTCTAATCTTGTGGTTTGATTTAAGAAAACAATTTATAATTTATCTTTTAAGATATTTTTATTCAAAAGCATTCAACACAGCACGTTCAATTCTGTATTTCCATAACAAGTACCATATTTCCTTTCAAAAAGTAATTTTCTTCAGATAATTACAGTCTGCTTACGTTATCACCCTTGCGGTAATGATCATCTTTAA
Source organism: Eumeta japonica (assembly GCA_005406025.1). NCBI lineage: Eukaryota > Metazoa > Arthropoda > Insecta > Lepidoptera > Psychidae > Eumeta > Eumeta japonica. Next base: position 25,468 of record BGZK01001008.1, read on the forward strand.
TAAAAAAAACGAAAGTTAAAATATTTTTTAACCCTCATGGAAACTTTTTAGAACGCATGAACCGCTGGCGGCCCCCACTTGAAATTCAAGAGAGCATGTTGTAGTTTATTCACGCGATGTAACAACAGAGAGGCAACGCACGCCTAGCCATATCTACTTAACAAAATACATTTTTAGTTCAAAAAGGAAAATTACTGCTCGTTAAATAGTTATATATTTATCAATTAAGATAACCTTACAATCGTAACTACATTTAAAAACAGTATTACGTAAAAATAAGGATTTTACATAACACTGTAATTTTTTCATTCCATTGAATGGAATTAAATATTCCACATATTAAAGCATTAGCCACAAAACTATTCGCATAAAAACGACCTCTTTCCATTTGGTTGCTGATTAGAGTAGACAACCATAAGTGCTTATCGAAGCTGAATAGACAAATACGATAAATGTATTCCCTCTACGATATTTCTCAAACTGAATACATGAAGTACTTTTAGCTTCGAAATATTAATATTTCAATCAAGTATACGGCTAAATATTTCAGAGCCGGTTTTAATAGTAAATTCTAACGGCGCAGCCGAGTAGATTAAAACAATGGACGTGTTTGCAATGTGAGAGGCGCGGTGCAACCCTTCGGGTGCGCTTAATTGCAGGGGTCGATCCCGCGTAACGGCGCCGACCCCGAGGCGCGGGCCCCGCTCACCTTAAACTCACCTCCGAAACGAGTTTTCGCTCCAACGATCGGCCGTCTTGTTTACGAGAATTAAAGATTATTCCATTAAAAATATAGACAGTTGGCGTTTTGTAATATTCCGTGCTCGAATCGTGAAAACGCAACTCTTAAGAGACCTCATCAAATGTCTGTTTGTCTGTCGCAGGCGTGTTTATTGCACTATTTCATGTATAAGATTAAAAAGTATCCTATTTATAGTGAAAGACTTAACCAAATACAAACACGAGCCTCAAAAGTCGAGTATTTACTTATTGAAAAATAAAATCTTCATGTATGTTATTGAAGTAAGAAGCTCTACGCTTGAAACTGTAATAGTATATTATAAAAAAAACCACGCAAATGTGAATAGGACTCCATTCCGAGGGATCCGTACAAACTTCATTATGTATGTAAATATTTTATCTATGAAGAATCTTGATGATTTTTAGCTGAATTTGATACCGATATTGTAGAGATATTAGACCCAAGAATTCCGAAAATTTTGATTTTTTTAACAAAATTTTCGAAATTTCTTACAAATATTGGAATTTTTAAATTCTCAAGTGTTGATAATGCAATTTTAAAAATTATTCTTCAATTTATTGACCGACATCACGGCCCATACTCCAACTGTAAGTGTAAGTTTGTAATCATGAAAACGTATTTTTATTTGACATAACAATAAATTATCAATTTTTACATATTTCATTTAACCGCACTGTAAAATCTTTCTTCTTTCTAAATTTCATAGTTCTAAGTCAACAGGAAGTATTCCAAAATGAATGTTCAGGTTCGGAGCTTCTAATCTATTGTTTTTGTCTTGTACACGTGCAATGAATGAATACATTCATGAAACTTTCTAAGTAACACAGCTGTGAACGTTATGTTTGTTCCTTGTTGACATAGTCATATGTATCTCGAAGTCCTTGTTAAGTCGAAAACTCGTTAACTCGATTTTTTTTGCATTTCCCTTGACATTCGAGTTATTGAGATTCCACTGTATAGGGCATGAATGGCCGTATTTTAGCCATATTTTTTGAGTGTGTTGAATTAGAAGTTTAATTTCTTACAAGTTTTAAGGACCACGGACGTATTTTATGTTAATTTCAACTTGATGCAACCACGCGTTCCTGGGAAAAAAGGTCTTGATAGACAGACGGATAATGAAGTGGTCGTAGGGTGTCTTTTTCATTTAGAGATACGGAACTTCAATAATATGTTATGTTGATTTTGTCTTGATAATTTTATAACAAAAAAGTAAAGCACGCTATGTAATGGTTGTCCTCGAGTTTTCTAGAAATAAACGCGACCTTTTAGCTTCGTATTTGTGTTTGGAGAGCTATCTAGTTATCAAAACATAAACACGAGCGTCAAAGGTCGAGTTTATATCTAAAATAACGCCAGTTATAGTGATATGACTATAACTAGACTTATTTTAGTCTTTTACGTGAAATTCTTAAAGCCCAGTGAGAGTAATAGAGCGGTACAGCCGTGCTGGGGTCAATTTGGCTGCAGCATGAAAATGAGCCTGTTCTATTGGTAAGACACCGCACTCTCACAGAATACAGATATGAAGTAACAGGTTCCGCTATCGCATTTCGTCCAGTGAGCGAGAGCTTCCAGTGGTCCATTCCACTCCCAATCCATCAATTCTCGATTCACCGGATACCCTATCCCACCCAAGAGGCCAGTGCTGACTTCTCTGGGTTTGCGAATGTCCATGAGTGGTGATGATCACCTACTTACTCTATGGTGGCTTGAAAGCTCGTTTGCTCCTAGAGAATGCCATATAAAAAAATTGTGTTGCATAATCCGAAAAAAAAAATATGAACATGTATTAGCCTTTTGTAAACAATAAAATAAAAATTGTATGACTTGAATTCGTATGACTGTTCGAATGCGTTTATGCTTATATCGTATGGTTATGTCGAAAGTGAATAGCTGTATCTACATATTTCATCGAATTGCAATGCAATTATTTTTAGGATTCCGAGGAAAAATGGCGAAAACGGAACCTTTATAGTTTCGTCATGTCAGTCTGTCTCTACTCAAAAGTTTCAAAAGACATATTGAAGAAATTTGGGGTATAGATATCTCGTATAAGCTGCTATTTACTTTGGTAGTCAAATAACAAAAATAAGTATTTCTAGAGGGGCATTCCATATAGGTAACAGAAGCAGAAAAATTTTTTTCGTAAACATCAACGTGTTACACGTACTTCGACAGTTCTTTTAAAAACATTTTAAACTTTGTAAGGTATTGGGAAATAAGCGCCCCGAAAGTAGCAAAAACTGTGTCCCTTCTTTATTTTTTAAACAGTATGTCCAAAAATATGAGTTAAATTTTAAAGGTAATGATTAACAAATACTTTCAACGAAAGTTATTTTGAATATTATAGGATTTACTGTTTTTGAGTTATGGCCGAAAAAATGAGCTCCTCAACAAAAGGACGTAAATGCCATGAAAATACGTTCTTTTGTTGGTACACTTTAGTTTACACTAGTTTTTGTAGTTACAGGCACTATACCTACTTTGTGAGGAAATCATGAGGAAAAGTGTAACAAAGTAGTTTTTTATGTTTGGTGCATTTCTTTGTAGCAACGGTTACGGAACCCTACAATGACCGTGGTCCGACATCCTCTTGGTCTGTTTTTTTTTATATTATCACGCAACTTTCTACTCGTTTTCAATTAAAACAGTTTCTTCTAATTAACTAACAATTGCACTTTTATTTTTAAATTTAAAAGCATTTTTTACCTACTCGTGTTCAAGCTATGTCGAAAATTATAGATTGGTTGTGTATTTATGCCACAGATTAACGAAATCCAATCACTGGTTGCACCACATGTAAAATTATCTAATTTGATTCGTGTCTCTAATATGCCCATAAAGACTGACAAGGTACCTGCCGCGCGTACCCAGCGAGTTCTTATTGATTTTGGAGCTGAACAATGAATACATTTAAAAGTTTTTGGTTTGTCGTTGTTAAAATAAATTAAAACTACAATTAATTAAAGTAGAAGTTCAGATTTCTATGAATAAACAATTTCCACACTTTGCAGTGGTAACTAATTTCATACTTTAGACTTTCTAAACAACATCTGAAGTATTCAGCATTATCGTATGTTATTCAGACAAATGAATTCTCCTGCTATCAACATGGGATTTTACTTACAATGTATACAATTGTAAACATGAACATATATATATGTTATGTAATTGTATAAATGTTGGGTAGCGAGTTTTGTTACACAGAATAAATACCTTTTAGAATTAGGGTCGTGGAAAAATTATATAGATTTGAGACAAAAGATTAAAGTTTACGTTAAACATTAAATTTAATTGTCATGCTGTGCTGTGGTTCAATTGGGCGAGAGAAGAAGAAAGGCAATACAAAATGAAATATTTTTCAGCAGTTTTATGCATTTTTTAATGGAGCTTAAGGGTAAGTTAGCTATTTACCGACGGTAATGGTGGCTCTTTAGGATTTTCCTAATGAGCTCGGCCATTACGCGGACGAGCGGCCGACGAGGCGCGTGCCGCGCCCGTAAGAACTTTGTGCTAGTTCCTCATTTAGCTATTCCGCTAAACGAGTAAAACTCGAGGGACAAAAATATTTCACCTAGGTAATTTACATTGTGTTAAAATTTATCTTGTCGATGTAACATTGTTGTTTTAAACAGAGCCTGGATATTCAAACGGTCACAGTAACATTATTACGGTTTAGAACACGAAATTGTTGTCGGTAGACTGAACCTTTTTACTGTGACAAAGTTGTCGTGTCGGTATTTTTAGTCACTACTACTGACGCATACCCTTCCACAGTATCTTTGAAAGGTTTGGACGTCACGCCCTCCAATCTGCCCTGATGCGGGTTGGGGGTTGCTGACAACTGCCATTAGCAACGCGATAACGGTGTCCGGCACCGATGGCTTAGCGCTTGTTGAGAGGCACGGAACGAGTAGAAAAGTCATAAGTTAATTAACGTGTTGTTGAGATCAAATTCAATAACTTATGATCCGAGGGTAATGTTTGTAACCACTGAGTCACTACGACGACAAAGTGGTGTTCACTTTTACAAATATGTTGTAAAATGTGAATAATCGTTCTTCTTTAAAATGACTGTCTCAACTTTGAAATCGGTCTTTTGTCTCAATATCCAAATAGAGAAGGAACAAAATTCAGACAAGGGAACACAAACTATAGAATACTGTTAAGGTGCGGGCGAAAATAAAAGCGAATCTAAAGACAAACGCCGCTACTTTTTTTCACGTGGTTAAGAGGTTTACTTTTTAAAACTAATTGTTTATATTTCATTTAACTCGTATTTTCCTTTAAACTATTCATTATTTAACGCCATTCATGCATGTCACCTTGTTATGTTATAATGCAAAGAACAAAACTTATCTTATTTTGAAACGTTACAAGCAAGCTGCCAAACGGATCCATTGTGGAATTTATGAAGAGTTGTTTCGTGAGCTAATTGATGAACTTTATTTCAAATTTTCGAAGACGTTTCGAGTAAACTTGTCGCCTAATATGGCACTAGTCGGTATTAAATTCATAGTGCGTCTTCCGAAACATGGAAGTAATTAAAATTTCTACATTGGGTCAAGGGGCCACTCATCCAAGTCCAAATCTTACTGTGCTCCTCGATAATAAATAACTATCCGTTATTGCCCCATAGTCACAACCACATGCTATATTTCGTGAGAGTATACTGTTTGTCGTACAAACCCAAATATAAAGACTTTATAATCCGAATATTAGGAATATAATATTTATTACTGTGGAAAAAGTGTCTTGTTTTTATTTTTTGTATAAGACTTATCTTCATAGTTAGGTATATTTTGTAGATATTAAAAATAATAGCGCGTGGAGTCCTCCGCGCGGAAAAAGTGAAACTTCGTAATGTGGAAATGAAAATAGGAAGAGGTAGAAATTGCGTTTTTCATCGCACGTTACAATTGTGAAAAACAATTGCGAGACGAAATCTACCGACTCACTCTCTTTCTCTCTCCTACTTTCTACCTTTGTGTATCTTTCTTTCTCCCTCTTGAGTTGTAATATTGGACGCTACTCGTTGTTAACGCTCGCGCTGGCCTGTAACAGGTATACTACGCGCATACGTTCGAGTGTTACGCATTCACTTTCGCTATGTCTCTTTCTATTCCCCCTTCCCAGGAGCGTTAAACGTTTAACGCAACCTTGTTAGAAGTCGCGTTAAACGTTTAACGCAACCTTGTTAGAAGACGAATTAGAAGTTTCACTTCAAAAATCTTGATTATTGTAACGAGTGGGCAGGCGGCGCAATCAATTTAATGTACCCGCCTGAGCCTCATGTGACGGATCACCTAATTGGGTGTCTCGTCTAAGTCGGTTTTGAAAAAGGCACATAAAAGGTGCAGGTAGGAGATAGTAAACAAATTCTAAAAGTAATCGCAACTGATACATTTATTCAACAGCTATAATGCTCATTTATGATACCCACATATATTTTTATTAAACTCGATTTTTCAACAACTGTATTAAAAATTGTAATAAGTAAAACGATTATAATATGTTTTGATTTTTTTAAACTTAATCGTACATGCACAAACACATACACACGCAGTGGCTTCCACTTGGTAAAGACAAGAAAGCACTGTCTATCCTGACATCATTGAAAAATTAAAGAATCACATAAATATCCAAATTACTATAAAAATCAGTTTTACATAAAACGAAAACGAAATTCGCCTAAGATTTTACTTAATAATAACATCCTGTATTGGTACATTTAATTATCTCTAGAATCAGTTAGATGGCTGATAAGTGGGGCGTCTATCAGTAGGCAAAAACTGCGTCTATCTAAATTCGGTTTTCTAATATAATTATGCATTAGAAAACCGTAAATTCTATTAATCGACGGGGCGATGAGTTAAAGACGGCCCTAAACGAAAAATTGCAGTATTATTAAAGAATAATTTAAGTGCTACAGTAATATGGAAATACAATTTTTAAAGACTAAACAGGACAATTTACCGTCGATAAAAAATTTAATGGTTCTACCACCCTCCTTACGCTCGTTTTGTGTTCTAGATTAGGTCTTGTATATACATGTAAAGATGAATCACATCTTACAGTTAACTAATGAAATTACTTTCTTGTCATTAGATATCATTAAAATTAAAAAAAAAATTGTCAACAGATGTTGTATTCTTTATTCAAATACTTTGAAATTAATCCTACTGTTAATCTTTCTTATACTGAGACATAAGTCAGGTTTAGAATCAGTTGTCCAGTGACTCTCATCCTTTTATCTGTTTGTGCGTTAAACATAAAAACATTCTCATTATATACCTGTTATAGAAGGGTTGATAATTTTTTATTGTCCGTTAGATTCTCGTAACTAAAAAGGATATACGTGAAATTGCATTTTCCACTCCAACGAGGTTATTTATGTTCAGTGTTTTACTCTTTGTTTTACACATCACTTAAACGAGTTTCTAAAAATGATGGATGATATGGTATAACTAAAAATTTCATATAGGAAAATTATAGTAGATTTAGAAGACATATAAGCAGGAGCTAAAAGAATAGAGTGAATCGTTTGAATTATTTTGTAATGTATTAATTGCGATGTTGATAGGGTTGACGATAAAGCAAATCCTCTGTGATGGCGTCAAAATGTTCGATATAATTCAGTAACTGAAACGAATAAGTTCTATAAGAAGAAAAAGGAAAAAATAAGAAAAAATAATTAAAGTTTCCTAAACGTTAACAATTAAGTTAAGTGCAGAATTGGTTATAAAGTTTTCCACGAATAAATTTGATTTTCGTGTTTTCCCTTTCTGTCTCATCTATACTTATCATTCCTTATGTATGAAAGTACTGAAAAATTTTTGGTCTATGGCCAAAAAAATCTCTGTTATGTTTCATAGGAAACCGTCCACAAAACGTTTTTGGGCATGGAGCGGATAGCTTTAGAAATCCCGCTATTTTATTCCAAATTTATTTTCAATCTATTTCAGAACATTCTCAAAACAATTAAGGTGTACATATATTTAAAAAAAATGGTGTGTATGGTATTGTAATTTTTACAAACCAGTCGAGCCTCTCTTTTTGGCCCCGTCTTACCTCAACATGTTAAACCGTATCTGGCAGCTTTCTTTGCTTTTGTACTTTCTTTGCTATCATAATTTCTTTCGTAGTCTTTTCGTATCCATTATCATTCAAATTTTCAATTTCAGCAACAATACTGACATTGTTTCCTTATATGTGTAAGCATTTTCGTAATAGTATTTCCAACTTTCCATCACTTGATTACATCGAATAAATATGTGATTGATGTCGTCTCTAATAACTTTCACACACAAACTTTAAATATTTTTCTATACTCTTTTAACTATCTTTACACAAGTTTTTGATTTTGTGAGAAATTGCCTGAAAATTAATTATCACTATCATTTTTTTTAACTTGATTAATTTTGCTAATTGTTTCATTTACTCTCGGTTTTACAGTTTTATAGACTAAAACACTACTATAGCTTATTTTTAAAAGTACTCTTTAGTTGTTTTTTGCGGGAAATGAATCCAGTCCTACCTTCTCTTTCCCCCCTACCCCATATTTTTCATATTTTATTATTCTATTCATCATTATCTTTCTTACCCATGTTCGTAGTCTTGATCATACTGCATACCTTCCCCCTTTGCCTCATATACCAACATAAAATTCATTGATTTTCATAATACATTTAGATCTGACTTTTTATAGTATAATTATTTTCATCAAATTGTGCAATATATTTATCCCTAAATAAATAATCTCCTAATTAAAAAAGGTTTTATAGTTGGTGGGACGGTAGTGACTGTGGTAAGTTAAATTTGAAAGAGAGGCGCTATCTTCTCTCGAAATACCTTTTTGATATCTCAAAAGTAAGTTATAGGTATTATTTCAGACCTTCAATTTTGCTTTGAAATTCAGCAGTTTGAGAAGTTATATGTAGGGCGAACTGAAAATATCTGGCATGAATCAGAAAAAAATACTATGAATGGTCAAATATTAATTTATTGTTTTTCAATATATTCTCAATAAACATAGATGCACTTCTTAATGTAAATAAAGCAATTTTTCAAACGTTTATGCCACTTCTCCCTAGTTATCTCAAAAACAAATTTTTCGTACTCTTCGACGAAGTGATGATGATGACGAAGTTTCTGGTGATGAAAATTGTTGACCGCGTAATTGATTCTTAATTTATTCGAACACAAAAAGTTATAAGGTGTCAGGTCGGGATAGTATACAGGATTGCTCTTAAGTTCTACGTTCTTCTACTTCAAAAATTAATTTATATGTTTGGTCATGTGAGCACTGGCATTTTTGTGGTGCAAGATGATACGAAGTTTACGGTTATTTTTACGGAGTTCATCAATAATTTCGGACAAGCAAATCGTCGTGCACCAATCACCATTTAAGGTACGACAGTTCCCCAAAGCAATAGTAGCCACGTGTCCAGTTTTATTAAATAAAGAGGCAAGCAAGCATCCGCTTAGAGGCATGTCTCTCGCGCGCTTCTTTGCATGATTTCGGTTCATCTCAATAGTTCTATATGGTTGATTGATGCTTTGTTTTGGGGTCTTAGGAATAGATCCATGTTTTGTCACCTGTTAATATGTCCCATACCAACTTTGACGCATCTTCTTTGAATTTGGAAAGTATTGCATTGCACCAAGTGACGCGGTCCACTTTTTGAACCTCAGTTTAATTGTGTGGGATCCACCGCGACCACAGATTTTTCATACCCAAATGTTTGTTTAGGTTGATTGTATTTTACTCATGCCTTTATCTAAGGACACCCGAATCTTATAGTACGTCAAATGCCTGTCTATTTCGATCATACAGTGTTTTTGTTGTTCAGAGCGGCGGATGAGCAACCATCACGAAATTCGTCAGTGAAATTGACACGAACGCGCTTGAATTTTGCAATCAAATTATAAATAATCTTGTATGGTTCTTTATCGCCAAAAAACAGTTCGAAGCCGAGCGAGGCTCTGCTGAGCTGTTAAATTACACTTAAAATCGTAGAAAATCATACTACGAAAATTTTCACGACTTAAATCCACACTGATGAAGACAAATGATGCCACAATCTAAAAGCAATTGATATTTAGATGAAATTAACTGTATTTTACAGCCAAAGAGTTTAATTTTCAAATGTAGTAATTACTTTTCAAATATTGTTTATGTAAGTGACCAATTCCAGAAACTTATAGTGCGCCCCACTCACTCATATATATATATATATATATATACACATACGCTGAAAATATTTTTTTTGAATTCTAAGATTTCGGCAACTACAGAATATATAAGTACGGGACAGTAAGCAATAGATGGATAATCTTCTGTAGATGGTTATAGGTTATTTATAATACATCAAAATGTAAAAGTATTTTTGTACGGATGTTTGTCATATGCTGACTGGCAGATTGTAATCAAATTTTGTACAGAGGTAGATTATATTCTCAAACAGAACATATTATTAATATAATAAGGTTGTATTATATAACAAGATTAGCTTTAATGTGAAAACCTGTATAAATATCGATAAAAAATGGTAATATTTCATCTTCAACATCTGTGGCCAAGGAAGGACCAAGATCGGAAAAGACTGCTATTGGACTAGGGGACCGGGATCGGACCTGGCAATTGAATCCGAATTGACAACGAGAACGGCCAATATTAGAAATGAAGGGGATAAATTCTATGCATACGCGAGCCAAATTACGGACATATTTGAATCATAAAAGAAACAAATATTGCTGAATGTTAATTTAAGCCCAGCAAAGCGGGTGGATAATGGCTATTACTTTTATAAAACTGTAAAAATGTTTGGTCTATATATCGGAGATATTTGGAAAACTGATTTAAATACAGTCTTTAAAAGATTTAAATTCAAAATAATAGTTTTAAGTTTGTTTATCTATGTTTTTGTTATTATATCACACAAAATTTTTGAACGGATTCCACTTTAAAACCTAAACACTTCATCTAATTCTATAAATCAGTAGGATCTATGAAGATGTGCTCAAAGGCTAGTAGAAAATATTTTGTCATTTCGTTACTCATTATCGTTCATACACAGGTCACTATTACTATAAAATCTTTTAGACATTTCGCACAGGAATATAGGTTGTAGGTGGTTACGAAAATATTAAAAACGACAACTTTTGTTCTTCTTCTTTTATCACAACAATTTGAAGAATTTCAATAATTTATTAAAGTCAAGTCTATACGTTAGATTTCCTGACTTTTGAAAGTTAAAGAATCGCGGTATTTGGTAATAGTTTTCATGATTTGTGATGGAATATTTATCTGTTCAGGGAATACAGTTTTTTAGCCGAGCTCGCTTATTGTAAGTAAGAAATATTACTGTAAATGAATATAAATCAACTCACAAATTATAAAATATCTCCCAAAGCTTGGAATAATGAAAGCATTCTAAAGAATTAAACACGGTCAACGTTTAACTTTAGAAAACGCATTAAATGAAGGAACGGCTACATGAGTCCGACTTGATCAAGGGTATGCTAATAATTCCGGTATCGCGGGCGGGCTGGTTCGCATCCTTTGGGATTTGTTTGTCGAATTTCACGAAATAACGTGAACCTGGAATATTTCGTGAACTGAGCAACAATTACAGTCAAACATTGACTTTCGCGCTGATTTGTTGCGGGGTGTAATGACGACGTCGTGTATAATTTCGAGAATGTTCCGACAGCACACAATCCACATCGACAAAAGCCCGCGAACATTCCGTAAATAATTTAGCATGGAGTTCGGGAGTTCGGCTTTGTTTTACATTAAATAACAAGTCATTTAACTCGGAAAGCGCTCGTCGGAGCTTTCTTCTGCGACGAAGACTTATAAAATACGAGAGTCGACACAATGCAGAGTTTGAGTGTTATTTAATGTTTCTTGGAATTTACACGTAAAGTGCTAAGCTTTTATTAAGGTTAGGCTCCTAGTTTCGTTAACAAATTATTTGATAGCAAAACTGCGTTTATTCTTATGTCTCACTCATTTTATTATTTATTATAAAAAATAAGGGTTACATTACCTCATTGATAGTGCTGTAATGTTACGGAGTGATAGTATTACACAATATTAAAGGTTATCTACGCGCATACGGGTACACGAATAATGTAAAGATAATTTTAACGTGATATGGTCATTTTCGCGAAATAAGTTAATTTCTTATTGTGAAAACGATTTCTAGTGAATAAAAAGAAATTAATTGTCTTGGTTAATTAATAATAGCGCACACGTTCATTTTGTCTTTTTGTTGTCGACATACTTCTTTTTGGTATTGATATACATGCGCCATATGTAAATAAATACGAAATGTTTCAATTTCAGGTAAAATCAGCTTATGTTAGTGCTTAGGTACTGTCAATTCCCCGGGCGCACACGAAGATAAATCATCTGTAAGCATATCTACTTCTTTAAAATTTCAAATTATATCTTGTACGTGGTTGCTTTTTGGAATCGGTCTTGGAAACGGAAGTTAATATTTAAAACGGAAATGTTTTAATTGTGCTATTCGCGATTCCGGAGATCGTCTGAGGGAGTTATCCGGCGGTGAACGGACTTTTAATGTTTGATGTTTGGAGGGTTAACGTTTTGCATTAAATATCATTGAAGGGACAGTTGAACTTTTATTACAAGCCACGGGGAATCGCATTGAAAATGTGTTACTTTTAATTTCCGAATAATTCATATCTCAAGTAAAGGATTGACTTGTGATAGTGCTATAAAAATTGACATGCGTTTCTTTTTCATAATTGCTAATCGTATTACGTGGTTTTGTTCATGCTGTTGTAAAAAAAATATATTATTGTTGAGACACTACACTGTTGACGAAATGGTAATAATCGATTCGACAAGAGCTATAATATTTATGATCTCTTCTTGTCTATGCGATTAATTATATCTAGCTTACAGTAACGTTATGTAAAAATTAAAGCGGAATTAGATAATATCTCTATTAGATGGAACATTATTTAGACAAATACTTTTTTTGTTGGTAAACCTTGATGCACGGGTGTGATTGGCTAGGCGATAGGGAATGCTTTAATAAGCAAAAATTCTTTACAGTTTTGGGCGCGTAATTCAGTTACGATTCATGTCGCTCCATTTACAAACCGCTTGTTTAATTAATTACGAATCACTAAGTGTAGCTCACGTAATGAATATTTTATAATAACTTATAATATTTGTATAATTGTGTGTGAATTTTAAAATTATATTCTCCCATTTCAAAAGGAGAAAAAATAAAACGTTAAATTCTATTTCTATTATGGTAAATACTAATAGATATCCCTTAATGAATTATAAAAAATGGCCTTGATTTATATTACATCTTAAGTAATGAACTCTAAAGCCGCTGAATAACTGTTTAGAATTTTAATAAAAAATTTCAGTAATGTACACTAAGTGATATATTATAAATAAAGTGATTGATTTAGGTCATTGTACTTTTTGACCCATCTAATTATGAAACCTAGTGTTTTGTATATTTTAGGTAAGATTCACCCCCAAATCACACATACCTTCGTCATTTATACTAATCTAGTTATTAATTTATTACGCAAAATTTTAATTGTTCCAAATTTTTTGAATTACAGTTTTTGACCTTTTTAAATTTTTGTTCTTGTTGTAATAAGTTATCATCAGTCCTTTACCTGTATAGCCGTCATAATTTTTTTCCCTCAGATTACCAGGCTTTGTTTGAGTTCTCTGCATAGGTCTATATTCTGATTTCAGGCCTGCTATCGATTCGTAAGCATATCAAATCTAAATCGAAGGTCAATAATATGTCTGTTACGGCGATATTTCTACCGTCGGTAAGCCCGCACCAGATCTTTATCTTTCACTGCTTCGGAGCACTGTTTTTGCGGTGTAGGCAGAAATGATGAATAGGGCAGACCTTTTACTTGTATACTCAGCACAAGCTTTACCGTTAAACTATAGCAATTCAACTGCGACGGATGCAGCAACATGGCTGGAGTTGCGTGCCGGGTGCGGTGTATCCACTTGCACATATGAACTGTATACATTACAAATGAAGGAGCGTGACCATGTGTTTCGCATTCATTCTGATAGAGTGTTTGTTCGTGGATCCTCTACACCCTGTTGGGGAAGCAGGTGCGGGTATGAGTCTATGGCTCGGACCCGAGCATCATCTTAAGAGGGACACTGCACTCTCGGGTCATTGTATGGTGACTATCGTCTGCCATTAGGAGCCCGTCAGTTTAAGCCTTACACCTTGTCCTCATAGGGAGGAATGGGCAACAGGTCTCCTTGGAGCTGATAGCCTTTACGGCGGTCGCTTGCATTGCATTGTGGTGCCAAGTTGTGAGGTATAGAAGGGCTGCATCTGCGAGATTGAAGGTACGTCGCGCCAGCATATTAATGAAATCCTCCAAGGTTTCGACTTTTAGGTCTCTGGCGATTACTTCACTTTTGACGAACCATCCGGCCCCCGCAATCATACAGAGCAATAAGTTCTGCTGGATTTGAAGACACTGGCGCTGCAGCTCCGAGCACAGGGCGTACCAGGTCGGTGCAGCGTGGGTCAGGCGAAAGCTTATACAACATTTATATATGGCTATTTTAGTCCTTATGGGCAATCTAAATGTAAAAATCGAGCATAGTTTTGCTCGCACAGCACGACTCATCTGGATGACGTAGTCCACTTCAGGTACTATACGCGGTGAGAGGTCAATATGGACGCCCAGATATCGGACACATGTCTTCCACTCCATCGCCTGACCTCTCAGGCGCAATTGGTTTGGCATTTAGCGTTGGCTACCAGTCAATAGAGCGGTCGTCTTGTGATAGAGCGCCACATGTGCTTCGCACACTTATTCGCAGCCATCCCTTAAATAGCGCCTCGGGTCCCGGCCTCTCACTGGCGCCCTCGTTAAGGCATAATTTCAGTATGCAATTCATATGCGTGTATTACAAAAATCACAATTTACTAACTATTCCAATAAAGTACAGTAGATAAACATAAACCACGGTTAATTCCTTAATAATCCCTACCAATAACATTTACACAAATAGTCCCTACCCAGGTAATCAAAATACATGTGTCGTAAACATTAAACATACAAAACAATAAATTTGTAATCAATGCATTCAAAGGGTCGTATTTTGGCTTTAAATCGGCCAAGAGTGTGTTGGATATCGTATTACGCATTTTTTTACCCGTATAATCAATGATTTGTAATGACGACGGTGGTTCGCGACTCTTTTTCCAATTGTTTGCAAATTTTGAGCTGGGCGGTGACAGTTAATAAATTGCAGGGCATAACTTAAAACTAGGTGGTTGTTGATTTAAGCAGTGATCTTTTCGCGAAAGGTCAGGCGTACGTGGCTTTGAGCCGAGTCAGATCACTCAGGTCTAGTGATTAATTCGCTAGATCATTATTACATCAACCGTACGACCAAAACTATCTTGAGGAATTGAACCACTTTCGTCAATTATAATTTCCATTTGTGTTTTTTTTTTGACACGCTGTCAGTAGCACTTATGAATCATCTCTACATTTTGCCCGACTTACAAAAGTCATAAAAGTACACGTTTCTGTACATAGAAATATGCCAGACAGAACACTAAAAAGTCTAAAGCAAAATAAATAATAAAAAAAATTAAAACAACCCGACTGTAAAAAATTATCAGATAAGCAACGCACTAAAAAAGTCCGAAACAAGATTGAGAAAACAAACTACTAAAACCTAATAAACTCTACTTTGATTTAACAGACTATATTATGAGCTGAAAGCCTAAGTTAAATAATTTACATTACATTTGGTAGCAGGCGGCACCCATTTGCAAAGATTTTTGCAAAATGCCGCGTTAATGGGTCCCATTGATGTAACACCGTTCTGTGGTCAATGTGCAGTTCTACAGCATATTGTCTGTACTAATGTGTAGGTCTGTAGATCTCTTGCTTTATTTGTTCATAACTAGTACTGACCTTATATATAACAAGTAAGTATGTATGTGTATATATATATATATATGTAAGACGAATTCGTGTGGATTCTTTAGGAATCGGCAAATTTAATAAATGTGTTGCTCTGTAAGGACAAAGGTTTATTTTACATAAGTTCACATTGTATATATACAATTGCTATGTACAGTTCGCTATCTATAATTACACTATAGTGTTAATGTCATACCTGTAAGGACAAAGAAACGACATTTAAAGCAATTTCATTAGTTTGTCGATTCCCTGCGCCTGTTAATTTTTATAATATTGTATTTCGCTTAGTACTCTCTTCAACTTGAAAAAAGCATCGACATTTGTCGTTCTATACACAAGCGGAGACGTCTCTTCTAAGCTGCCATCATATTGAGTACGGATTGTCAAAGTAAGCACGAAGAAACGTAATTTCTTTACATACATATATATGTAGTATATCGTAATACGCGTAGTCATAATTTCAACTTTTCACTCTAATCCTAAGAAAGTAATAGTTTTATTATAATTCGATACGTATAAAATATGAATAGATTCTTTTCTAGATCTTATTAAGTTAGATAAAATAATAAAAAATATATCAATTGTTATTCATTATTTAATTTTCTGGGCCATATGTCAATACATTAATTTCACAAATTACGGATTACTTTTGACATATTTGAAAGAAAACCGGCCAAGTGCGAGTCGGACTCTCACTTGGCCGGTTTTTTCGAGGGTTCCGTACAAACCTGTAGGTATGTGAGTAAAAGTTCACCCGTCACGACAATCGAGTCATAGTTATGGTATTTTTATTACAAAATGAAATCCATAACATTACAATGTGGAAAGCTGGAGGAGAGTAAATTTAAAACAAACGTCTCTTTATGGTTTCAGTAATCCATTAATTTATATTAACACATATAATTTATTATATAATATAACTGAAATACCTACTTACTCGTCACTTCGTCAGAAAATTTACAATTAATTTTTATATTCAACATAATGACGTCGAACGCTTAGTGTGTGACATATCGCTTTTATGATGTTACATTGTGCTTCGTTTTTTGTTATAAACCATAGATAAACCAAGGAAACTGTAAGTATTTATTTTTAACATATGTACTAAAATACTATATATAAACGATGTACGTATGTACAAAAAATAATATGTATAAACGTTGTGTGTTGTGTTTCTCTTTCGAGAAAGGCTTATGTATAAAATAAGTCGAAACTTTCGTTCTTTGTTCTTTGTTGTATGAAATAGCGGCCATTGTTCAATGTTAGGTATAGATTTTACATATTAGTATAGCCTTGCAGCAGTCTTGCAAAAGTTCTTTTATTAAAGTTATTTATTTACAAAGGTTTTTAGTCACTATTTAGAAATCTGATTTAAAAATACTAATTAAGTATTAAATTTGAACCACATCTATAAATGGTGACTGAAAAAGGTATGAATTTGTTGAAAATTTGAACATTGAAATTCGAAAAAACATTATCTATAGTTGTACTGCTTCTTATAGTGCTAGTGTTTATTAACGGAAACATGTTTATGGATGAAAAATATGTGGGAATTCCATTTGGGGGATTAATTTTAAAATCGATATTGAAGTCTCCCACAACAATCAGACGAGGACATGAAGTATACCTATTGAGGTTGCAGCGGTATATTATTGTATTTTTGTATTCTATTGCAACATTAATTTGACATTGTTGTGACCTATATACAGTTATCACTCTGACATTAAACATTTCAAAATGCAAGCATTCACTATGGCCGTTTGCAGCGCCTGGGTTATTTAAATAATATCTATTACATGATCCATCTGTCACGGCGTCCTTAAGATTGCGACGTACATACGCGATACAATGTTGTCCCCTCCCCATACATAGAGGTAAGTCGCGGTCAATGCGGTAACTACAATTACGTTTATGATTTTTTTACAGCTTTAAGGCAATTAGACCTAAGTATTTGATATAATTTTCAACTTGATATCTCTACGGTGATAAATTAATAATTATTAAAAATATATTTTGTGATGTTACTAAAAATTTAAGCTTTTCGGAATTTTTCCTTTATGTATGCTATAAAACGCTGCTTCATGCCAAATTTCAAGATTTTAGGTCGACTGGAAGTAAAGGGTACAAAACCTAAAGAGGTTTTGATTCCCTTGCTAGTTGCGAGTTTTAAAATATGCGCCTTAAATTGCTGTTTCTTTTGATTGCGTTGACATAGAAGTTTGGTTTTGTTACAGCTTAAAGGTATAATAGACCTGAAGTATTTGATATGAATATCAATTTAATACCTCTATGCGTTCATGAGGAAAGGTGTAATAAGTTTGTAATTATTAATAATATTTTTATTATATGATGTAACTAAAAAAAAAAAGTTTTCACCATTTTACCTTTATTTTTGCTATAAGACGTTGCTTTGTACCAAATTTCAAGATTCTGATTATACGGGAAGTGCCTTGTAGATTTTGATTCCCTTGCGAGTGTCGAAAATTTGCGGCATAAACGGCTGTATCGTTTGATTACGTTGGTTTAGAAGTTTGATTTTTTCACAGCTGCAAAGCACAGTAAACCTGAGTATTTGATATGAATTTCAGCTAGATACCTCTACGTTTTCCTGAGAAAAAGGGTCTTGACAGATAGACAACAAAGTGATCCCTTGAGGGTTCCATTTTCTCCTTTCTGAGGTACGGAACCCTAAAAATGGTAAGTATTTGCACTAATAATAATTAAATATTCACTTTTACCTTTAGGTTTAGATTTTTAATATACATAACATAAAATCTACTTTAGTTGAACAAGATTTCCTAAGTTTAGTCAAAGCATAGACTATCTTCTAAGTAAACAAATAATTTTATCATAATCTATTTATGTCGAACGTTATGCTTTAACAAAATTCCCTAGACAGTGGAAACTAGAAATATTAACAGGGAATTTGCGCTAAAAGGTGAGGCTAAATTATGCCATGGAAAACCGGGCATAAGCGTGATCGCGAGGCTTGTTAATTAGGGCGTATTCTCGGCGGGCGCATACGCGGGCCGACGTCGCCGCCTCCACTAATTGCGACTCATTAAAAATACCGGTTCCTGCAATTAACCTATATAAATCCACCGTTATTTGGAGTGCCCCATTTGCTTATACGCAATCCGCAAACGGTTCCACAGAGACCTGCGCTAGTCGATTTTCGTATCGTGAAAATTTGACGTGCATCAAAGCGAACGTTCGAGCGAATGTCATCCACGACGAGGGCCTGCCGCAAAAGCGGCGTCTCGCTACAAATGCAGCACGTAGCCGCTACGGAATATCAAGACTACTATAGATATAGGATGTGTACGGGTATTCTGAATTGCAATTTCATATAGATTTATTTAAAAAAAAAAAAAGTGTTTTTTACTAATTTATTACTTACACGAAAATATCCAAGTTTAAATGTTATCATACTTTTAAGTATCAAAACCAGTTGTAAATGTGTTTCACTGATACGTTTGTTTAATTGATATTTATTTTAGTTATTTTGAAATCTAAATGAAACAAAAATATTAGTGAAACCCATTTACAACGGGTTTTGTTACAAAAAATCATGTATACGATATCGTAAAATGTAGTTGGGTGAGTGACGAATATAACGAAATTATTTCGCTCTGAATATATTTTTTATTGCATTTTACTTCTGTACTAAAAAAGTGGCTATGATGTAAATCAATTTGTGATATTATTTGTTATAGGACTTATAGGTAATATATGTTTTTCTCTATTTTACAAGTTCCCCAAAATTTTTTGTGCAACACATGCTTAAAGCTTTGAAATAATGTTTTTATACGACTTTTATTTCGTTAAAACCAATTTTTTTTAAGAAAATTAATTTTGCAAATTAATAACTTATCTAAGTTTCAATACATATTTTTAAATTTCTTCTATCAGGATAAGTGCATCTTAATATGTATAATATTATTCTGTATAAATAAGAAAAACTAATTTCTGATCCTTATGTACATATTATAATTTCAAAGTATTTCAACTTGTTCAAAATATACTTCCTAAAACCCTTTTGCATTGAAGTTGTGCAAATAGGACTAAGATCTAAATTTATAAAAACAATCGAGTAATTTGAGAAAAAAAATTTTCAACGAGCTTGCAGTAGTATATCTTTGTATAAGTAGACAAACGTCTTTGTATTAGGCGTGGAATTAATTGAAATAAATATTTAAACAATCAATATGGTTTTTAAAGCGGGTTCCAATATATTAAACGTTTAATTAAAGGCGCCTGGAACGCCTAAAAGTCCTTTATGGAAAGGTACCGTAAAAATAATCTGCGAAGAACATATCTACAATTTAGGGGCCCATCATAACTCATAACGAATTCTTGATAAACGACATCCTCACAAACCATAATATTAACTTTATAACTCTAAGCCTCATGGCTATCCTTTATATGTGGGAATATATTAAAAATCTTAAATTTCCACAAACCATTAAACTGATTCGTCATTTCACCGACGGAAGTAAAGCCAATTTTTATAAATAATTTACATTTGATCTGATATCTTTGATATATAAAATATATATATATATATATATATATATATATATATATATATATATATATATATATATATATAAATCAATAAATATATATATAACAATAAATGAAAAATAAAACAGATATGTCCTGCTTCCATCGGTTTAACATTCAAAATTAGGGACTTTCGTTAATAATATTAAACTCTTTACTAAGACTCACAATTTTAAATCTGATTGGTAGCTATAGTGGCGTTTATAATGTGTACTATTTATAGTATTGAATTGAATAGTAATTCAAATTACTTTAAAAAGACGCGTGCTCCAACATAAGGCTTTATATAGATTGTATAACAAAAAGCTGGACAAGTGCGAAAAGGACTTGTACCCTGGGGTTTCGTAAAAATTTAATTATGTAGATGCTTCAACCATTAAGAGCCTCGATAACTTTTGTCCGTTATATCAATATGGCGTTATAGCAATATGGCGAGATGCCGGTTCCAGAAATTTAGAAATATTTGCTTAAGTATTTAAAAAAAAAATGAATTTTATTTAAAATATCCGAGTTTTCGCAAATCTTATGTGTTCATAGCGCGAAGTTAAAAAATGTTCTCCCATATGTTGGTCAACATCACGGTTCATATTCCAATTGTTGTTTTGTAATTACCGGTTTGTAACATTTTTTCATATGATATAACTGCAAATTATCGTTTTTCAGGTTTTTACCTTTACTTCTACTGTGAAACTCTCCCTCTTGCCAAATTTCATCACTCTATGTAAATGGCAATCATCCTTTAGGTTTTGATTTATTTGTGTGGTTCATAAAATAAGGCATTAATGACTGTATTTTGAACGTATCTTTTGATTGTGTTGACTTACAAGCTAGATTTTCTTAAAGTTTGAAGGGAGCGCAAACATATTTATTTGATGTCCATTTCAACTTGATATCTCTACGAGCTCTTAAGGAAAATGGTCTTGATAGACAGACGGTAACGAAGTAATTCTATGAGGGTTCCTTTTTCGTTTCTTTTAGAGGCACGAAACCCTAAAAAGTACTTAATATTTTAGGATTTTGTTATGCTTCGCTTTTATCGAAGAAAGCTTACTTGTGTCCTATTAATAGGTTTCCAACTCTAATAAAAATATTTTTCAATTTAATATGATTGTGTTGGTTGGATTTACCTTAATTTCTAAAGTATCCATAGACTACAAGGAATATGAAAAATGAAATAATGCGGCATCTAGCTTTAGGGTACTTAGTATAAGTTTTTAACAAATTAATAAACATGTGTAATCAAATTTAAGGGCATAACTTGTAATTTCTAAATTATTCTCTTAATATAACTTTTAGAGTGTTGGTTATTTGCTAATTAATGTGTTTGTATTTGCCGCACTTCCTAAAAGTTTAGTTTATACCTTGAAAAATTATACCGAAAAGATTTTTTAATATTCATATTAAACCTTGCCCTAAAGACGATACATTTACCGTTTAATTAACATGGGAAATTAACTACCATTCACATTTTTTTTTCTCTGGAACAAGTGAATAAATAGCAATGACAAATAAACTGGTAGAAAATTAAACTTTTTATAAAACTTAATATTCTTGTAGAAAGCTAAATTTCTACATAAATAAGTTTAATATATATAATATATTTGATTCAGAGTCAGTTTTATTTATGCAGAAAATTATTTAGAACTGGTCACTATACCCATTCATCAAGTCATCAATGAAATAAATTATCAAGATATAAATTAAGTATAGAAGTTATAAATCAGTTATACCCGTTTATAATGAAATGTGATAGTAGTAAGTTTAGTGAAAGTAGTAAGATAAATTAAGTTTAGTGAAACCATAAAATACAGAATATTTTATTCAACAATGACTTTGTAGAACTTGCCAAGCGCAAATTCAATTAAAAAAGGTATAAAATAAAACAAGGTGACTTAATATCATTGCATCCCTTAACCTAATAATGTAAACTTATTTTTTTAATTTTGAATGAGACTAAGGTTTTAGTATGTATTACTGAAATCCTTTGTAGTTAGTTAAGTTAGGATAAGCAGTGGGAAGCCAAACAGGCATTTGTAATCAATAAATCAGGCAATAAGGTCTCTATTGCTTAACCGAAGTCCTTGAACTGAGTATGAGTTTGACGTTAATTCAACCTGAGTACATATGACATTAGTAAACTAGTAGATAACGAATAAGATCCGTAATCCGGCGCCTAATGTTCGAGGAACTCGCTAGACAATGAAAGATTCATAAACAAAATAAGCAGTATATAAGTGGACACGTATTTTCTTAAAATGTAATAAAAGTGCTCGCTATACTTTTGTTAGTACTACAGTGCTATAAGTGCACAGAATTAGCTATCAGTTAATGTGTTTAATATAAATAATACTAAGGTTATTGTCTCATCTGCAAGTAATTCTGCAAGCACTCTTTTATATAGTCGTTTTTACTTTGTATTTATTTTTTTCCCATACATTCTGATATGCTTGTGTATTTAAATATACCTTAGTGTAACCTAATCCAAATCGTAGAGATGGGGTATTTACAAGATCACGTCAGTGTTCGTGCGTTTCTGTTTGTTATACCTGTTTTTTTAGAGATTATTTTACAATCATGAGCATTAAAAGTAAAAAATCACCTGAATACAAACACGAGGTTCAAAAGTCGAATGTCGCCTTAGTTAATATTAGAGGTTTAAATAGAAAGTGAAAATGTAATTTTTGAGTGCATTGTATATCCGTCGTAGTCTAACACAGGTAATATTTGATGTTCTATTATTACCCTAATTTTATTTAATCATTTTTTTTTAAAAAAAACCCTTAAAAATGGTTGATTTACTGGAACTTTTTCGGAAAGTCTTACTAGCAAAATCTGACAAAATCTTAAATATAACAATAAAAATTAGATTAAATAAAGGAAATTTAATTAAATGAAACAGTTTATAGTTTATCATACTTCAATCAAACCTTTTTCTCAAAAATACATAGAGGCATTAAGTTAAAATTAATATCAAATACTTAGGTCTACGATCCGTTGAAGCATTTACAAAAATCAATCTTCTAAATTAATACAATGATTTTAGTACGAATTTATAGGATATTTCTTATTGAGTTAGAATTATGAATTTTTGGCTAGAAAGTTTTTTAAAAAACATTTTGAAAATATAGAAAATGCAAAAATTTCGGAATTCTCGGCCCAATTTTTTTCCACAATCGTTTTCGTATTACAGAAAAATATTGTAAACACTTTTGGTGAACGAAATAAACATGTACAATTCACTTGGTACGGTACCCTCAGAATGCCAGGCCTATTTGCACTTGTCTGGTGTTTTTTTTTTTATTATAGTACAATAACAATTGCGCATCACGAAAATTTATACTATAGTGGCTGTATTGCGGTCTCAACGGTATCTCATTTTGTGGATATACTGAAATGTATGCAATTTATCTGAAAATATTTAACAATGGAAGATTAACCGCGCGAATTTAACTCGCACCCATTCGGCATTTGTTATAATTAAATTTAATAGTTTCTGAAGAACAAAAGCTATTGCACATCTACTAAAAATAATAATTTTCTCTCTAAAAGTTGCTAAGGTGATTAATTTGTTATAGATGGTTAGTATTTGCCCGTCTCTTTATCCTTGTAGATGTGAAATGAATTCGTTCACTTTTTGTATAAAACAATCTCTCTTTTAATCACATCCCAGCTTACATTCTGTTCTCAATCGCAATCCGCTGTCTCTCGTGTCGCATCGCCGTGTCGCTTCTAATCCAGTCCAGGGACAGGTCAGGTCACGTTCTCGATTTTATATCGATTCCAATATTGAATCGACGTAGAATCGAGAAACCGTTGTCCGTATGATTTACATCAATCATGCGGACAACGGTTTTACCTGCGCTGTGTAAACAAAGTTAAATTAGGGCAAAGTCTGAATTCAAATGGAAATTTTTTACTTTGCTTTATGGGATTTTTAAGAAAAAAACTAGCATGCGGACCTCCAGGAAGTAGATAGTCCGCCCATGGATACGCGCAACCTTAGAAGAGTCAAAAGAGTCAATCGGTCTTTGGAAAAGGTAAGCGCTCTTTTCTTGAAAATCTCCTTGTCTTAATCTTCTGGAAATAAAATCTATGATAAGTTATTCCAAAGACCCACTGTACTTAGCAGTAAATTGCGCATGGCGCGTACGGTAATAGAAAGCCAGCCATCAACTGACCGGTTCGCTGGTTCAAAAATATCTCAGGAGATATTTAAATATTGAACCAAAGCACAACTTAAATTTCATTGACATCGGTTGCCTAACTACAGAGTTATTTATAATTACTACGAGCAGAACTTTTATACTTTTCTGGAACAAGACGTCCGCATTTGATCCTATGTCAATATTTGACCCCTAAAATATCTCTATGCAAAAAATCGGGTCCATCTATTACTTCGTTGCTGCGTGAAGGACAGACCAACAAACCTATAAACACAGTTCCGTATATGTAATATTAGTACGGCTATCCAACTTTAACATTGAAAAAATTGTATTAGATTGACAAGCTAATATATTATATTGAATTTTACATTTTAATTTTCATTAAACGAAAAATTGCATGCCAATAATTTTGAGCATAATAACATAATCTATACAATTAAACTTATTACTCAATCATGATAATGAAAACATAAATTTATTACACAATTAAAGAAAATTTAAGGTTGTCAAAATTTGTATAAACACGATTAGTCCTCAGCCTCTTATGAAAATGCGCTTGTGAGCATGGACCATTGTCTGGTAATATCAAAATAAAGCTGATGGAATGCCTAATGTATAACAATTTATTTCAGGTCTTTGTTCCCGCTCATCGAAGTGCTCTTCAATCTCTCAAAATTACATCCCACAAACGTCAAACACACAACCCTCCCTTTTTTCCCACCGTGCGAGTGTATTTTATTTTAAGCATTCCCGGCCACCCTTATACAGAAAACGTCATGAATAAATTGTTCTTTCCCAGCGAAGTAGATTTTTTTTCCACGAGCGAATGTCACACACAAGGCTGCGAGACAATGGCCGTGTTCAGCAGTTCATACGTTAGCCGCCTGCAATAATAAGGCGTGTTTTTGCGCGGGCACACAACGAAAAAGGAAACAATGATTTTGCCCGTGACTAGATAAATAAGATGTCCGGACGTGACGAGGGTACTGGCGCAGTTCTCGGGCATCCTTCAGCGGGAGTAGCGTCGCAGGCCGCCTACAATTCACCTGATCCTGCTCTTCGGTCGATCTGAATACATTGTTAATGTTGGTATATGCTGCTTCCAGAAACATTTTTTTCATTCACAAAAACACCGAGATTGTTGTATTTTAGAAAACTGTATGTCTAGGTATTAGAAAACGGCGAGAATATCATAAATTTGGTTTTTGATGCGTTTTGCAGATGCGTCTACGAACAGATATACGAGGAATAAAAGACGTATACTTTAAAAGTATGTTTTTTTTATTTTGGAATCGAATAATACGCTTAATATGTCTTAGAAGTGATTAAGAGCGTTGATTTTCAATGAGAAAATATTGGTTTCGATCCTAACTACAAGCGAATTGATGAATACCCAATCGACCAAACCTGAGACGACAACGTCTTAGATTACATAGTGTTTTACCTGACTACGTAAAAGCGATGATTTGCTTCTTTCTACTATGTTGTCTAACATCCGTTGTTTATCTTTACCTTTTTAATTTTATATCATTTTGTCTTATGTCTTTTCTTGTTTTTAAATGTCTTCCATCAATATACACAGCTATCAGTAAGAAATGCCAAGAGTTAGGATGTGAGATGCCCGAATGGCACCGCAAGTTAATGAAGCAACGCCATCACAACGTCGATTATTTGTCAACATCAATGTATGTTCCTTTCATGATGCTACAGTTTCGTAGCAACTTTAACGAAATTTTTGTTTAATGTTTCTACTATTGACTCTATTATACTATAGCCCATCAAGTTTTGAGAAACATAAGGCAACTTGGAGATGATAGCTTACAAAACAATCAATTCTTAAATTATAAGTCGAGAAAAATTGCAAAGCTAATAAAATTAACAGCATGACTTAGTAACACCTAAGTCCTAAGAAAATATAACAATGACAAATAATTGTTTTTATTTGGCAGAAAATTTGTATTAACTATTTAATGTTATTATTGTTCATTCGTTAGTTAAGAAACGTAATTAAGTAATGTCATCAGATTCAGATATAAATTAATTTTTCGCCATTGGCTTGATTTCACCAATACAGAATACACAATATACATATACAGATTAGTTTCTTTCGATGTACGAAAAAACGAAAAAAAGGACTATTATCTTAATGGTCTATGTTCGTCTGCATAATCATCTAATATAAAGCTATTGATTTCATTTTGAATGTAGTGTTCCGTATATGGGACGGAGTTTTACATATGTTATTCTAATATTTTTTGACGTGACAACGTCTTAAATTAGGTTGCGGCTGGGAGTCACTTATGAAAAAGTGTAACGCTCGGTAACGTAACGATGAGTCACCGAACGAGAGAGAGGCCCGCCGAATGCCTTGCGTCTCTCTCCCACTCAACTATGATCGGTCTGCCGCGCGCGCAGCACTAGAGAATTAGTGCATAGCTTGCAAATGTATTGCAAGTTATTGTATGTATATTTGTATATAAATACGTATGTATGTGTAAAGGTAAAAATAAAATTTTGTTAATATGAAATTCAGTGCGAGATTCTTTGTATAAATTAATGTTTTAAATATAATTCTTTGTATAAATAAATGTTTTAAATTGTTACTATTATTTCATCCTTCTTCCTACTATACGAATGAATATTCACATTAAAATGATTTTACCATTCAAAGTCGTTGTCACGTAAAACTTTCGCCCGTATACCGACTTTACAGGCAACCAAATTTTTTGATGAAGATTTATTATTTTTCAAAAATACTGAGACTATAATTATAAGTCTCAGAACAGAGAACGAACCTGGTTCAAAACGTTCGTAACAACGACAGTGCATATCAAAGTATTGCACATGATGTACCGAATTTTTTTTTCTTTTGATAAAAAACCGGCGATCACGAGCGGAAATCGGACTCGAGATTATTGCTATTTGCAATCATTACGATTGCAATTATTCATTGCAACTGTGATGTTGTTTGCCTCCCTTAGGAAAAAGGATAAAAACGGCGTCGCCGGCGCGCGCGGCCGGCGGGCGATGATTTAGTGCGGATCCCGGATTTATAGAGCGGCCGGCCGACCGCCGACTTCGATGAATAATAAATCGGAAATCTTTTTTGATATTATTGATACTTTCGGTTTCCGCCGTGATGTATGCCCGGTCGAGAATTGAAACCTTTTTATTAAAACATATATTACGACACGTCCCGTCGGTGACACTGAATAATACGCTGCTCGTAGCCATTCGTCTCCTCTTTCGCCGTTAAGTGTAGTTTCTATCATCGAGCTATTTTTTTTTCTTGGAAATCCAGTAAGAACCGGAACTAACCTGCAATATACAGGAAGTTTCTTTAATTGGTGGTAAAAGATAGTTTGTTTTATATCTGATTACGTTAGAAGCTTATACATAAAAATAAATGTTTTCCCTTTTGAATGTTGAAGTAAATGTATAATTGTTTTGTTTAGTTTATGGTTATCGGTATCATGATGATCACTCAGCCATCAATTGTGCTGGTTTTCTAAAAATACTTATTGTTTTAAAATTAGCTTATTTAATTACCCATATGAATAAAAGAAAATTAGATGACAACTTTCACTAAGTTCTAGGTCAAAGGACTACCTAAGAGCTAAAGCTTAATTTAAGTTTCGTTCCCTTTTAGACAGCTCCAAAGCTAATGCGACTCAAGACGATAATTAATATAGTAGTACTTAGTTTGAAATTTGCCCTTCACGCAGATTAATTCAAGTAATTCCCTAGAAATTCCTTTCTCCACGTATGAAAACAAGTTTTTGCTCTAACAACAAATTTAATGAAAATATTTATTTTGGTCTGGTGAAGAATCGTTTTAAATTTAAAAAGAAGAGAAATTATTGTTATCATGTTGTAACATGCGTAATTAAATATTTGAGTTGTGGCTTAGATTATCATAGAATTGTGATAATGTTCTAACGTCAATTTATGGCAAGAGATATATAAAAAATCGTGGCGATTCTTAATTATCCACTCATTTTCCTTAATAAATCTACTCAATCCTCTGTATTAGCTTTTATTTAATTAAAAGCGACTATTAAAGAGAAATCGATTAATTTTAATTCTCATGCATTTTTTCCATTTGTACAAAAATGCTATGGGTGAATGAGACGTCTGTATCTCGACTCGAAATTGGAAAAGTGGCATAAAAAGCCCACATGAATACACGCGAGAGAAATAGCCATTTATAATATTTTTACGATTAATTGGAGTCGACTGGTCATCTAAAAATTGTAAAAAAATCTTAATTACAGGAATAGTTGCTACGATTTATTTTCAAACTTATAAGAATATACGACCACTATATGATGAATAATATATAACCCGAAAAAGAAACGACGCATAAGCATGCTGCTTCTAAAAGCGCCCGCAGCTATGCTTGTGTGTACTAGCGAGCGCGGAAGTGGGAAATCACGGAACTGGGGAGGGATGCGTTATTGGGCATCATGCATGTGCATGATGCCCAATAACGCATCCCTCCAAAATAAATAATTATCCAAAATAATACACTTTGCACGAGTATGTACTCGTGCAAAGTGGTATTTATTTTTTTGTATACGGTTGTGGCGATAAACGTGAATAAATATAAAAAAGCAAGTAATTTAAAATACATATTAAAAAAACGAAACCAAATAGATCTAAGATTTGGAAAGGACATAAGAGTTGGCGCTCCTTTCACGGTCTTTTTTTATATTCATTTTTAAAATAAATTTGCGTTTATATGTTTAGACCTAAACTCTAAAAGTGACGTTTTATTCAAAGTAAATATAAAAGGAGGTCAAGTAAGGGATGGTAATAAATATTTAACTATAATTATAGTATAACAGTTTCGCTTTCAACTTTGTTGAATTTCGTAATATGTCTTTTCCAAATAATGTATTATTTTCTTCCACCAACATTTAAATTCCTTTCCGGCACACATCAACTATATTACATAAATGCTTACTGTAATGCACAGGGAGTGCTGTGATAAAGATACGATTTTAGTTTCTACGCGCTATAGTTCCCTACACATGGACACTTTGTTTGGTGTCTTGTGTGAGAGCTAATCACTCGTAGTGTACAGTTCTGAATCCGCATGTTCGTTAAACAAACATGCCTCCGCTAACGAAGCGCCGCTCGTTTTGGCGCCGCTCGACCGGCCGCGGGCTCATGTGGCATTAAGCCGGATATTCACAAGAATGCCTAATATTTTTGGGACTATGACATCCGCATATAAGCTAACGTTTCGTGGTACTTCTCTACTTTTCTTTCTACTAAAGTAGTATATGTATTGCATGTATTTGGGAAAAATTTTAATTTTAACTTCTACGAAAAATATTACATTCGTTTCGAAGGATAAAGTAGATAGCGGTTCATTTTCGTTTATCAGAAATAGAGTAACTAAATTAAAACAAAATTTGCAAATCAATAACCAATATTGGTAACGTGATTACTGAATTTGAGAAAGTCTCTTGAATGTTGTTAGGTGTCGCAGTGACAATATTTGTCTAAAGGTTTTCCATCTTCGAAGGATGTTATATATACACTGATATTCGTTTGAAAGTTCTAATACGTTTTCTAAGAAAGCCTGCGAGTTGAACTTCGTGTTCGACTAAAAGTTTTCAACAACAGTTCAAACACTTTGTGGTTCGACGTACAACGTTCTCCTTTCAGACTTTGCGGGGGTACGGCGAGCAATGCGGTCGGTTTCACTATCTTCGGTTTGTTTAAGGAAAAAATTACAATATTTATAGCGAACAGTCAAGAAAACTTTAAATACATACTTGGTAATTCGAATGAAAATAATTATAATAATAAAATGTTGTAAAATGAAAGTAATTGCTTTATTATTAGAATTAACCAGTATTTAGGTATTTTAGAAAATGACGTTTAAGCTACTTATAAAAAGGTTTTATCTGTGTATCTCATTTTTTTTGTAAAATTTTGAGATAAATAATAGTTTTGTTTCTTTGACCTGCATGTTACAATTTTTAAAATTTTTGCTGACATTCTGTATATCCTTTGGTAAATTAAAACTTTTATTTTTAACTGATTTAATCGATCTCAAAGCATGAAAAGCGCAAATTATAGGCTATATAAAAATACCATTATTTTTGTAATTATTTGATATTCACATTTATTTATTTCTATATAGTTTATAAAGGTGTGTACATGTGAGCTTCGCTCCGAGTGTTTCGAGTTAACCGTAGGAGTGAGATAACTTCGCGTGGGTAAAGTTATTTATATTTATATTCAATATTTAGATACGTCACATATCCTATATAACAAACAAAATTTCATCAATATTGTTAAAGACGTTTCTGAGAAATGAATTATATACAGAAGTTACTCGCTTCATGAAACAAGAAAAATTGGATTAAAATAAATATATTGAATATGAGATGGGGGAAAAAGTTTTTTTCGTATTTCATAATTAAATAGTTATAGAAAAATATTTTTCGTTGTGCTATTTGTATCTGGCTAGTTTTGATACCATTAAATAGAGAAAAACGGGACTTCTTATTTTTTTTTAAGAAAAAAAAAATTAAAAGTCCCGTCATTTTTCTACTATTTTTCTATCCACCAAAATGATTAAATTTAATGTTAAATTCGACAAATTTTTAAGTATTTTTAATATAATTTGGTTTATAATATCCTGTTACGGATAAAGTCGATGCCATTTTGGAAAAAGTAGAGCAAAGAACACCGTATTAGTTCATAAGACATTGCTGAGGAGCCGGGAATTGGCTACAAAACAGTTTAGAACCATTTAAAAAACGCTGCATATACAAAAAAAGCTTGGTGCTTGGGTACCATATGAGCTTACTGTAGGAAATATAATGAACCGTGTACTCATTTGCTATTCTTTATTCAAACGTAATGAAACCGAACCGTTTTTGAAGATTGATAACTGGTGATGAGAAATAGATTACCTACGATAAGAACAAGCGAAAAAGATCAGGGTCAAAAGGCAAACAATCTCCACAGACTATAGCGAAACCCGGATTAACTCACAATATGTTGATGCTATATGTGTATGGTAGGATTGAAAGGACATTAGTTATTATGAACTTTTACCGCCATCAATTCGGATCTCTACTGCCAACAGCTGATGAGACTCAAGCAGAGAAAAATGTGAAGTAGAGAAAAATGGCCGCAATAGATCAATAGAACGGGTGTAGTTTTTCACCACGATAACGCCAAACCACACACATCTATAGCCACTCAGCAAATATTGAGAGAGTTTGGTTGGAAAGTGCTAATGCATACACCATATAGTCCTGATCTTACACCCTCAGACTTTCACCTGCTTCGGTTTCTTCAAAATTCTTAGATAGTGTTAAGTTAATCTCAAAGGAGGGCTGTCAAAACTACTTGTCCGACAAGTAGTTTTGACAGCCCCAAAATTTCTACAACTCTGGGCTTAAGTCACTACATATAAAATGGCAACAAGTTGTTGAATAAAATGGCAGATATATATGTATATATATATCTGTACCACTATATAAATCTATTGCCTCTGTCTGTACATTTATTTTTTTCACCTAACTTTGGTGATAGATAATCATTTTATGATGCAGTGATTCGCATTATACTATTTTTTCATTTTTGTCTCTCTGTCTGTCTGCCTGTATGTCTTTTTATAACTCAAGAACGTCTCGGAAGATCGAAATGAAAATTGGTATATAATAATAAAATGTAGTTACGCACATGAGAGGCCACTGTCTATTGTTTTACTGTGTGTCTGTCTGTCTGTGTGTGTTTTTATAACGTAAGAACGATTTTACCGATTATGATTAAAATTGGTATAGAGTAAGAACATTTGATTTCTTAAATGGTAGGCTATTGTTTTCCGGTTTGTCTGTTTGTCTATCTGCACGTTTTTCTATAACTAAAAAAGGGTTTCATTGGTCTTGATGAAAATTTGTGTGCCGACAGTGAGAACATGTGATTGCGTAAGTAATAGGCTACAGTCTATCTATCTGTTTGATGGTATGTGTGTTTTATAACTTATGTATAGCTGTATTTTTTATTTGTGAGTTTGTAAATATAAGTAAATAAAAGCATAAAGATACAATACAGAATATTTATGTTTAATAAGATATGAGGTTCAGGGCGTATGGTTGTTTTTATGTGACATATAATAGGGTTCAACTTAGGCCTAAATTACCTAAATATTTTATCGATTGAGACATATGATAAACATTGAACATGATTACAGAGTAATTAATGGACGCCAACCGACGGCAAGTGCCGAAAAAAGATATATAATCAAACTCAATGATGTTCACAATCAAATGTTGTACAAATAGATTAAGGTAGGTACCTGATTTCGAATATTGAACTAGGATCACTTCCCACCTATATTTGTTTTTGGTCTCTCATCTGTAATGAAACCTCAACAGTAGGCAGTGCAGGCAAATATGATAGAAGAAATGTTGCGGGTTGAGGCTGCCTCAGCAATGGAAAACTGTGCACTTTCAAACCGCCGTCTGCGTATCCAGATATCGGACATCAACTCTTGCGGGGGTGAAAAAAAAGGCTCTTAGAACCACCATAGACACGTGCCACCGATTATAACCGGTATACCAGATTTCACAAATCACTTCTCTGAACAAAACATCGCATCTTATCTGTTACTTTGGAGATCCCACGATAAATACTTATATTAGACAGGAGAAGATTGAGTGGTTATAATATTTCCTTGAAAGAAATTCGTCTTTCGCAATGTCTGCCCTGACGCTTTTCAAATCAGATAAGAATACCAACGAATTTTTGTATTTGAAAAAGTTATCTTCGATATGATACAAATGATATGGCAAATCAATTTAATGAAGGATTGAATGACACTAATAAATATATATTCAAAACAGATGCTTTTAAATTTCTTCTTTTTTGTGATCCGTTGACTGAATCGAGTTATAGATACAAAAAAGTTCCTTTACTTATAATTAAAACGAATTATGGAATCATCACAATAACACTACGATATTTCGTTCAGAGGCTGATATATTCGTTCTTCATATTCGTGCCATTGAACAATATTACGGAATCGATTCTAAAAGTTCCTTCTTGAATGAGAAACTTCTTGAGTAAAATAGACTATAAATATTTCGATATGGCGTCATCTACATATTTGTGCTATTAAAGATTTTAAAACTTATTCCACTTATAGAAACTTACATCATCTCCGAAGAATATAGCCTAAATTTTAGGTCGTAGCTCCGTTTTTGGTAGTAGCTTCGTTTAAATCAGATCCATGAGCGGTAGCGGAATCGATATTGCAAACAAGATGAAGAGCAGAATCGAAAGTCGAGACCGGATGAGGATGGAATCAAGAACGAAACCATGGTTGGAATCGAGTGTGGAATTAAAATTAGAACCAAGAGCATGTTCGGAATCGGAATAAAGAACGGTGTCGAGGTCAGAAATCAGAGCGGGGCTTCATGACCCTAATCTACTTAGTCCAAGACCGAGTTCTGAATTAAAAGCGAGACTGCAATCAAAGCCAAAAGTGAAACAAATGGGTATCGAAATCAGGATTGGGATTGAGATTGTAAACGGTCGATACATAAGATAAAGAATGTGTTCAAAGTCCACGCGGGCGCGAAGCCGCGTGCAGACCGCGGCTTCTTAATATATATATATATATATACCGTGTGAAATCGATAATGCGTTTCTCCGCAAATATTCGTAATCTCCTTCTTTTTTAGAACAACTTTGTCAAAGTAATTATAGCATTGAAGTAGCCGTTTCTAAAAAAAATATTTCAGAACGTGAACGTATAAACGAGCAAAGTACAACCTTAGCGTTTAGTAACACGATGCACGCATCTAAACCCGCTCATCCCGTCATCCGAGGCTCGTACGCGGCTGGCGCCTGCAGTCAGTGTCTAGTAAGTCCGCCGCGGGTCCCCCCATCCACGCGCTCTTAATGAATGACCTGACGCGCGGTTTTAGAAGTTTAGGTATTTTGTTATAAATTATTACGTTTACGATATTGACGTATTTCAAACTAAGATCATGTGTGATTAATATTAAAGTGTTTAATAACAATGCCTTTTACTGCTATCGTATATGCAAAATGATTTATTAAGGAGAAATGTGCTCAGGTGTATTACTTGTTTTTTAAACATGTACTTGAAAAAAATTGACAGTAGGAACTTTTCATAGGAATGGAACACATATGGAAAATTAGAGACTAATTTAATAATAGCGTCGCCGTCTTTTACATCACTGACAACATCGTGTCATTTGTAGAGAAGTGACAAAATAAATTCTTTAAAAATAATAGATAGCATAGCCAGTTCGTCACGTGCCCGGACGCGGCGCATGGGCGCCGTCTGATTGAGCATCTCGTAGGGTTTTCCCTGTATTATTTTATATTATTTATAAGCATATTTTCAATGGTACATTTTCGTTATAGTTCCTTTGAAAAAGTTGTGCTAAAAAAGGTGAAGATTATTAATATTTGCGGAAGGACGCATTATCGATTCCATCCTGTATATAGAATAAACTAACTCCTTTCTGTTAAACTATTTTTCACTTTTGCATAAGCTGATGTCTTGATTAACTCCTTGTAATGGCCAACTGATTGTAATGCATCTGGTAATATACAACTTTTGTTTTCCTCTGTGGTCGTTGAGGTTATACAACAGATATTCGTTTTTTCGTCACTTCCAGGTAATATTAAGAATTCAAAACAAAGTTTCGTCATTTTAACGTTGATTGTTATTACCAGAAATGTCGTTTTATAATGTATTACTTCCTTCCATAAGATTTGAAACAGGAGAATAACTTCAAGCGTTGCTCTGTAAATAAGGAAACGACATTTAAAGTTTATACCTGCTTCTAACACTTATTTTCTACAATTAATTATCAAACAAAAAATAGTTTTAATACGTTGTACACGGCACTTGTTTGTTACATATCGTGACAGTAGACATAGACATAACAAAACCAAGTATGGCTCCATTAAAAAAATGAATATCAATATTTATTTTTTACACACACACACACACACACACACACACACATATATATATATATATATATATATATATATATATATATATATATATATATACCTATGTATACATATGTCCGCGAATGATGATGATAACATACACTTTCCATTATATGAGCATATTGAAATTCTAACTTGATTTTGAGCTAGTAATATAATATTAAGCTATGTAACTGTGATTATTTATTTTTGCTTTATAAGTACAATTTATAATTTGACAACAGACAAATAAGCGATGCGTAATGACTTAAAAATGTTAGAACTTCAATATTTGTTTGTTTTTAGGATTCTGTGCTTCTAAAGAAAAAAGGAACCCTCGTGGCATCACTTCGTTGACCGTTTGTTAATATCCTTTTTCTCGAGAGCGTGCGGAGATATAAAGTTGGAATGAACATCAAATACTCATGTCTGCGATGCGAAGCTTGTAGGCTAATGTAAAAAAATACGGTTAACATACGGCCATTTATGTCTTATATTTTGAAACTCGCAAGTAAATAAAAACATATAAGATGATTCTTATTG
Source organism: Eumeta japonica (assembly GCA_005406025.1). Classification (NCBI taxonomy): domain Eukaryota; kingdom Metazoa; phylum Arthropoda; class Insecta; order Lepidoptera; family Psychidae; genus Eumeta; species Eumeta japonica. The sequence goes on from BGZK01001008.1 coordinate 61,501, forward strand.
ACCTAGAATCATGAAATTTGTTAAGAAAAAAGGTCTCATAGTACAAGTAAAGGAAAAATATGAAAATTGATAATTTAAAGTTATATCATCTGAAGAAAACACTTTTTCATGATTACAAACTTATATTTGCAAATGTAATATGGGCCGTGATGTAGACCAATGTATCGGAGAACATATTTTATTTTACATTATGAATACTTAAGTTTTTTAAAAGGTTGGAAATTTTTAAGGAAATTCATAATGTACTTTTTATTAAAATGCAAAATTGAAATTTTTGAGGCGAATATCTGGCCAGTATTGGTATCGAAAACAGACAAAAATTATTGGAAATTTTGACGGATGAAATATATACATAATGAAATTTGTGTGAAATCTTTAGGGTGTCAGTCTATTTCGTACTTGTCCGGGATATGAATTTTGATATTCCCAACGGCACACCACACTGAATAGACTGGTGTCTAAGTTTAATTTTCTGGGTTTGTTTAGATTTTCTTATTCGTGTGCTTATGTTGAAAAAATTTTTAAAAAGTATTTTTTTAGAATATATGAATAATATAATATGATAAATAATATAAGAAAACATTTTTTTTCTGCAAATTCTGTCTTTACGCTACGTTGTTATGTTTTTGTGCTTAAGCACACTTATAGTTATGGATGCAAAAACGAAATTACTCCCCCATTGTTTAATTTCCTCCGTCAGTTTGCGAACGCTTCCGAAATGGCCCTATATTTTTCATAATGAAGTCAAAGGGAGTTAGTTCAATTATTCTATAAATTTAAAGCAGTATTTCGAGCCGTCCTGGTCACGTTATTAACATTCACAACGTAAGTATTTCGGAAGTAAAAGGGTCGGAATGTTTAGTACTGAAGTCGAAATCTACGTGAATTGAAAGTCTAATTTCTCCTTGTTAAGAGTCCGTTTGGCTTGTGCCGTGACCTTCCACGTTGACTTAACAATTAATTTACCGAAAGAAAATCTCCATTTCTCGGCCGTTTATTTAACTTTCCGTAACCTTTGCAATAGCCGTTGCGACGCGCACGTTGCTTAGTTTTTTTGCTTGACGAAATAGAGATGTGAGCTAACGTTCAGAAGGATTTCAGAACGACAAATATGTTATTCTATTGAACGACATTTTATCTTTCTAAAATCTATTGGAAGTAAATGACATACATCCAGAAGTTATTACTCCTCGAAATATGTCATATGTCAAGTTATTATTTCTCGACGTATGTCATTTACTTTCAATAATAGTTTAGTTTCTTAAGAAAGCAGATAAACAAATTGTATAATATATTATTACTTGTGATTTTTAAAAGACATGTTAGCAAAAACTTAATCATTTCTATGTATACTGGATGTTAAATGTCAAATTTCAAATATTTATCTACTTTTGTATAATATTATTAAAAAATCAAAAGGTACTAATGAAAAACCTTATTGATGATAATCCTAAAAATTTAAATATCATAATAAAATCACGTTCAGGATTAGAGTTAGAGCCAGGACGAGACCGAACTAAAAAGTGAAAACAGGACTTTTTTTTTTTAAGCAGCGGATAAACGCTTATCTAATAATAAACATGAAGAAGTTGTAGCAGTATAGTACAAGCATATTTTATAGTGAATAAAATGTGGAGACTTAAATACATATATTATATTACTACGAAATGACTCTATGAGGGATTCGCAGATTGAGACTAAATGAAAAGAACCATGTAGAACAGTAGAGTGTGTATATTCAGAAATATAGAATCACAATAGATCGCTACGGAACCACTTGGTCGCTTTTCGGTATCGCATTTGACTTATTGTCTTTCTAATCGCCAGAATAAAACTCCAGCTTTTCGCGTCGCACTTCTCTTTTCATACTTGTCGACTGGTCTCTAGACAGTCCTCGAATTATACAGAAAAATAAGCGTAAACACGTCACATCTAACACAAACAAACAAAATTTATTGCGTCTCGAAAACAAAATAAATCCATTTAAAAATAATATCTATTAGGTTAGTGGAAAAGATTTTTCGTATTGTATTAATAAAAAGTTGCAGTAAAATCTCTTTGGTTGTGCTGTTTGTATATTGGTAGATTTGATACCATTAACTAAATGATATTAAAAAAAAGGAAAATAAAAAAAATACAAACTATGTCCCATCATTTTTCTGTTGTTTTTTTTTATCCACAAAAATTAGTAAATCTCACGTAGAAATTTGACATATTTTGAAGTTTTATTACAAAAACTGGAAAAATGCGACACAATTCGCAAAAATTTGTGGCGTTTATGGACCTAATGCAGTGTCGGTAAAAGTAGCACAAAACTGGTTCAAGTGTTTCCAATTCAGTAATCTTGATGTCAATGATGAATCTCGTTGTGGTCGACCTGTTACGTATAAAGTCGATGCCATTTTAGAAAAAGTAGAGCAAGATCGTCATATTGGTTCGTAGGACATAGTTGAAGAGCTGGGGATTGACCACAAAACAGTTTTGACCCATTCAAAAAAGCTCGATATACAAAGAAGGTCGATACTTTAGTCCCACATGAGCTAACTGAAAGAAATCTAATGAATCGTGTACTCATTTGCGATTCTCTATTAAACGTAATGAGACCGAACCACTTTTGAAAAGATTGATTGTTCGTGATGGAAAATTGATTATCTACGAAAAGAACGTGCCTAAAGATCATGATCAATATGTAAGCAAACTGTACAGACTATAGCGAAACTCGAATTAACTCGCAATGCAATAAGTTGATGCTATGTGTATGATGGGATTGAAAGGGTATTATTCAATATGAGCTGTTACAGCGGGGCAAAACCATCAATTCTCTATTGATCTCTACTGCCAACAGTTGACGAGTCTCAAGTAACGAATAAAGAAATACAGCCGGGATTGATGTACAGAAACGGTGTGGTTTTTTCCATTTCCATATTTTTCCATTCAGAAAATATTGAGGGAAATTGATTGGGAAGTGTTAGGACCTCCACCATATAACTTTGACCTTGCATCCTCAGGTTTTTACCTGTTTTGGTCTCTTTAGAATTCTTTAGGTAGTGTTTGTTCAACATCAAGAGAGGACTGTCAAAACTACTTGTTCCAGTTTTTTGATCAGAACCACCAAAATTTCTACAACAATGGGATTGTCACTACTTACAAAATGACAAGAAATTGTTGAATAAGATGATGTATATATTTTATAATTAAATATAAATAAAATATGAAAAAAATATTTTGAATTACTATATAAAATGTGAAAATCATTTTACCCGATCTTATAAATAAACAATATAGGCGCCGATGCGGTGCACGTCTCGCACGCAGCGCGCAGGGGCTTGTTAATTTATGGAATTCTATTCTTGGATATATATTTATTTAAGAAAATCATTTTGTTTTTCCATTTTTTAGCTAGCCAGCGCAGTTCGTAACAATATGTTCAAACCGGAAATTCCTATTTTTATTTAGGAACGGAAATAGCTAATACTGTTAGTTTATCATCAAAACTCTATGATATTAAGCTGTGATCCTATAAAATAGTTAAATACTAATTTGCTTAAACAGTACATTACTGCCTAATAAAGTCTTACAGCGGAGTGCTTCAAACTCTCATTTGCAATCATTAATAGCTAACTGTTAAAATTAAAAGCTAAGCACGGTAAAATAAATTGTTTTAACTTCTCAAATGACCGTTACCTAAGATAATATTAGAGATATTGGCATTTGTGGTATTAAATTTAATGTCACAAATTCCAATATACGTAAGACTGCCGATATTATGACGTGTTTAAATTTAAATTTTTACAATTAGCAATTAATTATTGAAAATGAGACTTTGAAACACACTGGTGTAATACTTTAGATTTCATGCTGTTTAGCAGTTTCTATATTGTCACAGTCTCATAGTACAAAGCATAATTTTAATAATATTATGCTCTGCACCCTCTTGTTGATATAATCGAATTGCGCATTGGCCTCATCGACCTATTTTGTCGTTTTCAATGTCACTTGTACTCATGCATCCGTTCATATTTCGTTGTCTTTCTTAAATAATTTCCTATACATCCTCGTCTATATTATTCTGTTCTTTGGCTCTTAGCCGTCGTTGATTCGACATCGAATTTCAGTTGGTTATAAATAAATTATCATCTGACCATTGTAGACAACTGGTTACGTTAGAAATTAATTAAAAAAAATTGTAAAACATAAGATCAAAATTGTGCCTGTGAACACTGGAAGTCTTGAGCAGTTTAGAAATAACGTTCTAAAAAAATGGCTAACATGTCATATTGTAAGGACCCTAATAAATTATATGGTTCACTGTTTACTATAACCAGGTCTGAATGCAGCAACGTTTTTAAATAAGAAAATATTAATGTTAATAATACTTTATCATTTAGTGATTGGGTGACAATGGGCATTCATAATAGTAGGCCTAGATTATACTTCATGAGAAAAAAAACGTATAATAATTCAGTTAATTTTGTCACTTATGTAAGAAATTATTCCAAGGTATTTAAGCAAGTATGTGCAGCCGAAAACTCAATGTTTATCAGTAATAAAATAAAAAATAGCACTAATACGATAAAATCAACTTGGAATATAAGCAATAGTGAAACTGGAAAACACACACACCATCATAAGAATTTCAATTAAAATTTGATTATAAAATTTTGAATAAAAACAAAGAAATTGTTTTTGATTTTGAAAAATTCCTTGCTGGCATTTCAGTTTCAACTACACAACTCTGAAATCATCGCCCACCCTTGCTGAATCTCTACTGAAGCGAAACGTTGACACTTGTGACATTACGTTTGAAATTACTCATGTCAACTACAATGATGTTATTAAAACATCTAAATATATAAAAATGAAAAAAACTGCTGATCTTGATGGCCTTTCTGTAAAAATAATAGATTCAATGATGGAATGTATTGATCCATGCTTAGTAGTGATTTTTAATGATTGCATCGATTGTGGTGTTTTTCTTGATCTAATGAAGCAAAGTAATGTTATTCCATTATTTAAATCCGGTAGTATATCTGACCCTTCTAACTTAAGACCGATATCAATACTACCGACACTTGGTAAAATTTTTGAAAAGAATATTTTAAATCAATTATTGCGGTATTTTTATAATAATAACTTAATGAACGTTAAACAATTCGGATTCGGGTCGCTCAACAACTAAAGCCGGTGTTGAGCTTATTTAATAGATTTTTGATACCTGGAAGTATTCACAGGATGCAATTGGTGTCTTTTGTGATATATCCAAGGCGTTTGATTGCGTTCATCACGACACATTGATCAGGAAATTACATCATTATGGTGTCCGGGGTTGATCACTTGCACTTCTAGAGTCTTATTTAAAAGGTTGAATTCAAAGAGTTGATGTTAATGGTCAAAGGTCCTCGTGATCTACAGGTAATATGGGTGTACCTCAGGGTTTAGTTCTTGAGCCATTTCTATTTCTAGTTTAAATTAATGATCTACCACATCTCGTTAAGGATTGGCATGGGATTGTACTGTTTGCTGATGATACTTTTTTACTTTTTAAGATTAATAGGCAACAACCAGCTTTTGACGAAGTAAACAGTACCATCTCTGAAATCTTTGAGTGGTTTAGTATTAATTAACTCCTGCTCAATGAAAGGAAAACAAAACTTGTAAAATTTTCCTTATTTAATTCTAAATTGATCGACAAAAATGTAGAGGTCAAGAACAAGATACTGGATATTGTGGAAACGACTTTATTCCTTGGTTTCACTTTAGATGTTAAATTGCGTTGGAATTCTCATATTACCAGATTGGCGAAAAGATTTGGTTCTGCAGTATATGCAGTCAAAAGAATTCGGCGACTTACAGATGAAAGCACCACAAGATTAGTTTATTTCAGTTTTTTTCATAGTCTTATGACCTATGGAATTTTGTTATGGGGTCACGCAGCCGATGTTAACACAATTTTTGTGCTGCAGAAGCGAGCCATTCGCGCTGTTTATGATTTGAGACCAATAGCATTTCTCAGAGAAAAATTTAAGGAATTCAATATTCTAACTTTAGCATCACAATACATATACGAAAACCTGGTATATGTCAAGAGACGTATAGAATCGTTCCAGAAAAGAGCGACATCTATAACATTAACACTAGACATAAGAACGATCTTTCAGCTCATAAAACCTGTCTGAGCAAAGTTAATATCGTTTAAGGGGCAATGTGTGCGCTTTCATAATAAGATCCTAGCTGAAATTCGAAATTTACCATTTTGTGGACTTAAACGTTTCATCAAAAGAAAGTTATATGGCAAGGGCTATTACTCTGTGTCTGCATATGTTAATGAAAAAAACCCATGGCAATGAACTGCTCGGCTTTCAGATTGCTTCAGGTTTTTACTAAGTATTGTACTAAATTATTAATTATTCAATATTTTGTATCGATGAGTAAAAAAGAGCGAACCTTGAGTTTCTTGCTCATTCTTCTCATGGCGAATCAGCGTTTAGAATGAGTGGTAATTTTAATGTCGAAAACAGTTGTTTATGATGCATTTCAAGTATAATTTCTATTATCTACGAAATAAAGATATTTTCGATTTGATTTAATTTGAAGATGCTGGCACTGCCGTTTCGAGAATAGGGCGTACCAAGCCGGTGGAGAGTAGGTTAGGCAAGAGCGTATGTAGCAATAATATATCACCATCTTTGTCCTTATGGGTAGTCTGGATGTAAGGATTGGACGTAGTTTTGCGCGCTCAGTACGACTAATTTGAATTACATGGTCCATCTGAGGTACCATGCGCAGTGAACAGTGAATATGGACGCCCAGATACCGGACGCATCCTTTCCACACCACGTCCTGATTTCTCAGGCGCAATTGGTTTAATATGTTGCGTTGGCTGTCGGTCAATAGAGCGGCAGTCCTATTGACATTGACGGTCATCTTCCATTTGTCCAGCCCTTCGGGCAACACATCAATTACTTTCTCGATCTTCTTCGCGGCTAGGTTGGCCCGTCGCTATGATGCGGAGTAGGCGCTGTCATTGGCGTACAGCGCCGGCATCACATCGTCCTCCCCGTCTTCGAGATGATCTCGTAGCGTCGGTATGTCATTTGTGTATAACACATATAGCTCGGAGGATAGGCAGCTGCCTTGCAGGGCTTCTGCTCGGATCGAGCGAGAGGCACATAGTGCGTCATCGACGTTAATGCAAAAACTGTGTCGATGGAGAAAGCTGGCGATGACTCTTGCCAGTGTAGGCGGTAGTGAGGTATCCAATAGTTTATGGATGAGGGCATCGTGTCACATCCTGTCGAAGGCCTTCGTAGGGCTATCGTGTATCGTCCACAATTCATCTCGGATGCCAGGTAGAGCAGTACTCTTATTAATTGCAACGTAGTGTAGTGGCCACTGCAAAACCCGTATATTTTCTCTCTCGGGGATAGGAAAAGGCACAGTTCACTTAGCATGGCACGCTCAAAGGTTTTTGCTACGTGTAAGAGCAGGGTGATAGGCCGAAGCTTCTCCGGTCTGCGCGGGTCCTTTCCGCTTTCGGGATTGTAATAACTTGGCATCCAGGAAGCATCCATGTGGCCACTATCGCCCTTCTAGGGATATGCCTCAGCGCTGTTTGGATATGCCGTCTGGTCCAGGGGCTTTCTTTTACATACGAATACTGTTTTGTGTAGCGCGGCTGGACATAGAAATAAGTCCCCTGCGAGGGTTGGGGGGAGTGGCCATGAATTTATGAATGCGCTTCTCTACTTGTGTGTAGTGCTCTTCTAGCGGTGGAGAGTGGCGACCTCTCGCCACTCTCGGAGGGTTAGGGCTAAATTGTTCTACAAGGTAATCAGCTATAACCTCCTCTCGAGCATAAGCATCGTAGCGATGAACTCCAGCTCGATGAGTAATCGGGCATATTGGAACTGTCGATTGGTAAGCTTGCGGCAGAGCTGGTTCAGATTTCTCGAGCTTTTGCTAGCCCGGTCAATTGTTACTTCCTAGGTCGCACTGCGGAAATCTCTAACAGCCACGAATATTCCTCTGGCCAGACCTTTGAGTTCCCTCTTAAACTAAGGGCAGCGGGTGCGGGTCCTATAGGGTAGTTATGAAGATTTTCAACAATTTTTGCTGGTTTGCCATTACCATTTTATTTTTCCAGCAGAAAGATTCGTCTCAATTTTTCCTAAAAATTTGTTGGAGATAATGGCCTTTTCCAAATTATAGACTGTGATTTGGTATTTAAATCGTAATGGTGAAACCACGTTGCATCCATGGTTACAAATTGAGCCGGAAGGCTATACGGGTCTTGTTGTAACGGTTCCAAAGAAGCTCGACAAATGTTCAATCTGGTTTCATTTCTTCGATCACTACTGTTGTTGGGCGATCTAAGCGAGGATCATTTAAATTGGATGTTCTTTCACGCTTAGATTCGGCGCACCAACGAATGACTGAAAAATACGGCGTAGCATTTGCTCCTAAAGTATCCTGTAAATTTTGATTAACTTATTCTGTAGAGAAATATTTTTAACACGGATATTTAATAACCGTACGCAATTAAATTTTTTACATTTTCCATAACACGCTACGGACAGATTACAAAAAAAAGCCTTCCATTTTAAAAAAAGAAAAGATTCTCAAATTATTTCTTTTCGAACATCTAATCAGTTTTCTAGCTTTAATAGCCAGTATTTACTTATTTGGTTCCAAAGATTGTACCTCATTCTCAGTTCATAATGAACGCTCCTCGTAACATATTCGACATGATTCCATTACGCATGTTTTTAATTTGTATGGATTTTACTGTTTATTACAAAAACTAATAGCAGTTTTTCCACGTTGTTACATCAATGTTAGTTCATTACATTTATTTATTTCTCGTTAGGAATAAATAAATGGAATAACAAAAAGAAGTAACTACTCTATTTGTTTTAATTGACTACGAATGCGGTTGAAGACATGTATATTTTCTGAACAATTGTACAAATGTTCAGAAAATGGATAGTATATTATTATAATAAGATAATTTAAATAATTTCTATACTCGAAGAATATTAAAATAATGATTTCGTTGTTTTGTTGGGAACTCTGTAAATATTGTGATTGAGAAATTCATGAATGTATTTTAATTCCTTAGTGATGAATGCTCCTTTGTAAATATTCAATTGTGTGAGATGTCATTTGGTGGAACATGGTAATTAGACGTTTGTCGGTAACATGCAGGATACAACCCACCGCTGACCAACGGATCTGCTTATCAACTACGAATTCTTTTCCAGCGAATTGGATATTGATTATTATATTTTAAGTTTTATTAATCTTAACCGTTCATCTATACGGTTAAGACAAATAAAAATTATAACACTTGTTTAGGTTTTCAATGCCTATCAATCCTTATGAATGAATATTCATTTCGTTGAATTTATATTCGTATAGAAAAACAGATTCGAAGGTTAGTGGAGATTGCATGCTGTATGCCAGTGCGTGTTGAAGGCGAGCGTCTTTTTTTTTTATAAAAATTTAAGTGGAACGAGAGTGGCAGTCGCATGCACATAATGTAAAAACGAGATACATAATACAGTTGAAAGAAAATGATCAAGAAGACGTGGTTATGACCACAGAAATGTTTGATAACGCGTCCCAGAAAGACGACAATCGTCTGTCGGCAGGACGAGGCTTCGAATTTTTTTTCCAAGGTCCCTGTGTTTTTGTCAAGGTCACTATATATCCCTTTCGTTGTTAATTGTTTATATTATTATAGCGTGTCCCGCAATTGAACCGTCTTTATGTAGGACTTAATCAAGCGCGCTCACCGTCTGTATTACCTCCGTATTAGCAGCGTTGTATCGTTTCGGCTCTTTTACGCCGCGCGTCCGTCCCACCCCTCTGTCGGTCAGGTTTTTTTTTGTATTGGAGAAATTATTATTATAAATTGGGAAATAAAATAACGTAAACAGTGCCTATGGGTAGTTTTATTATGGTTAGTCTTACACATAATAAAAGTAATTTGATTGCGCTGCGTTGTTTCAAATGTTGTTAATAACAGTTGAATTACGCAACAAACATTCTTTTTCTGCAAAAATATCATAATTTATGTATAATAAGATAGTTTTTAATATACTATCGTTATCGTTCGTAATATCTACACTGGTTTATGTATAACGTGAAGACGTAATAAAGCATCCTTCTTAAGATCTTTATGCCATTAATTTCTGAGTGCATAACCATATAAGTTATTTTAGAAACTTCGCAGCACGAGGTCAGAGAGTGTATATATTTAACTTATAATTAAATTTATAAACTAAATATATACGTAAATGAACAATTAACAGGCGTAAGCATCTGCTTTCCTTTTAATTTTAACGTCATTAGATAGAACGAGATGAAGTTTCATTTTCCCTTGTTCCGTTATTTTTTTTCAAAATTATCGGTTGTTAAAAGAAGTGATAAATTAAATTAAATATAACATTTCAGAAGTATGTTTTGCAAGCGGCCCCGCCCGCCTTGAAATAGTGTTTCAATGCGGTTTATAATGTTTATAAACCATCAATTAGCAGTGTTTTTAAAACAACTGTCAAAACATGTGTCACTGGTTGGTTGATATTTGAAAAAAAAAATTTTTTTTCAGAAAACATCCCCCCATAGACATATTTATTTTTATTATTTAACCACCAAATTGAGTAACGGCTTATACAAGACATCTACACTATACATTTCATCAACATACGTCTTGTAACTTTTGAATAAAATGCCTGTGACATACGTACGGACAGACGGACGGACATGACGAGATTATAAAGGTTACGTTTTTTCTATTTTGCCCAAAAAATGATGTTCACTCTCAGTACACCAAAGTTCATCAAAACTAATGTAATTATTGATGAATTATGACAAAACATACAAACAAACACACAGACAAACAAACAAAAAGTGGCTTATATCCGTTCCCTGGTGTCAGACTATCTGCATGTCACATTTCATTTAAATCGATACAATGGTTTAGTGGTGAAAACGTAACAGACAGACAGGCAGGCAGAGACACAATTTCTTCTAGGTTATTTGTAATAAAATGATGTACTCTATCGGTACACTTAAGTTGATTAAAGTTAGTTTTGCTATTATTGAGCTATGAAAAAACATACAAACGAACAGACAGATAAACAAAAAGCGGGTTATGTCATTTTCCGGAACTTAAATTATCTCCGTATTGAATTTCATCTAAATTGGTACCGCGGTTTAAGCGTAAAAAGGTAACAAACAGAAAGAGTTACTTTCGCATTTATAAGATTAGTAGGGATAATTACGACAGATTTCAAACCATAAGAAAGCATATTCTGCAGAAGTTTTAGTGTGTCCGCTGCTGTAGATTTCATGTTAGGTTGTAGTGCACCCAAGCTACTATTTATATACCGGTTAAAAATAGTTATCGTAAAATAATAATAATATAGCTGTACAACTCACATCGAGCCATTCAAGCTACATCATAAAATCAGCGATGTAGTATGTTTATCATTAGATTTCCTCTGGTGAAGGCCCATCTCTTAATACCGGTTGGCTCGGAGTAGTTTTTCAGGCGAGCGCGTCGCGAGCGCGCCCCGGGGACCTATCCATCACGGGCCCTCACTCGCCCCGCTCGTATTGCGAACTTTAACCTATTGCGAATCTATATTTCTAGACAAAATTCACACAATTTTTTATGTTTCTGCACTTTCTCGACATCGTATTTGGAATTTTTGCCATATAACTTTTTATATAGAGTTAATAAGAACATTTATCACATCATTCGTTATCATTTTATTAATACTTAATTATCTCACAGAGTTATTTGTTGAATACGTGCACATTGCTGAGATTCAATGGCAGTACATATTCGTTAATGTAAACTAAATTGTTATATACCTGAATATCTTAAAGTTTTCTGTCGCTACTGTATTGAAGGCACATATTTGAAGGACTGCTTGCTACAACTTGTTAACATCTTGTTGTGCCATTTTTAATAACTTACAGCTAAAGCATACTTTCACGCATTTTTTTTTTATTTTACATTGAGGGTTCGGACTTTGAACCTTCTATATACGCTCGTTTAGCAAGGGTTGGGAGCTGCTAATGAATGTTTTCAGTGCCATTTCCACTACGGTCGGGATCAACTTCGTGCCCTTCGAGGTTCGGAGCGAAAGATTAGACATTTTTTATTTTAAAAACTCAATGGTCAGTTTGTTTCTGGTCAAGATTTAAATTCGATATCTCTTAACTATTCTACAACAAGCGCTTTTTATCTCTCTTTTTCTAAAAATTTAAAAGTTCATAAAAAACACCGAAAGCACTTGTTTTATTAATAAAAAAATGAGAACGCATATTTATGAAAAGTGATTTAAAAAATAAAAACTAACTTCACTAACTAACTATATTTCATCTTTTTCCGCGTAACATTCAGTAGTCGATAGTTGAAAATACATAGAATAGCATTACTATTGTAAACCTAAATATGTATACGAGAAACATGTTTGTTTGTCTGATAGATAGCCCGAATACAGTATTTTACAAAACCGGCCAAGAACATGTCGGATCATGCTCAATATAGGTTTCCGAAGCCGTTACTACAAGTAAATGTACTACAAATGAAAAATTACGTTGTTACACTTTTTTCCATGTGTCCCGCGCATAATTAGTATAAGTAATTTGGTCAACTATAACTAGAGAAAGTCGTATGTCGTACTAGTAGGTATGTTGTAGTAGGTATGTCGACTGTTACTCTTAAAATATTGTAAACTAAAAAGAACCAGTAAGAGAGTGCTTCACTTAACAATTTAAAAATAACACACATTAACAATTTGACAATCATTAAATTGTCAATTCTACGTACGTTTCATGCCAACCAGGCATTTCCTCAGGAAATTGCCGACAGTCACTGTCCAGAGGATGTTTAATGATTAGCGGACTAAGATAATTATAAAAATAAATAACACTTGCTTAGGTGTTCGATGTCCGTCAACCCTCTGGAATCAATATTGAATCCTTTGGATAGAGATTCGTAGTGGAGAGGCAGATTCGAGGGTCAGCGGTGGGTTGCATGCTGCATGTTAATGCATGTTGCAGGCGAGCGTCTAACGTAGCATACCACAAATTTATTAAAATTTTATTAAATCTACATTAATCATAACAAATTTCATCGAATTAGTTGCAACGAAAAATATTTTCTTATAAAAATAATACCTAATAATAATAAACGGTATGTGTCTGTAAAGAATTTTTTTTTTATCTGTAATATGTACTTTTATTATTAACTAGCTTTCCGTTCGCGACTTTTCCCACGTGAACGTAGAATGTTTTCCTTCATCGTTTATTATAAACGATCTTGCTGTCTATTCCAGCCTTGTTCACGATTTCAGTTCCAATCCTGGTACTGATCCTGATTTCGATTCCGGTGACTCTCTTTATTCTAACCTTGATACTATAATTCTCTCCTGTTTCGTACAAATGAGAATCTTTATCGATTGCGGTGTTCGTATGCTGTAGCTTCTTGTGAATGACAGAATTTTTAGAATCCCTGTGGATTCTGTGAACCTATGAACTTAACTGCTATCAGTTACGTTCACTAGTACAAACACGTAGACATAATGGGAAATAAATGCTAGAATATAGATATAATAAAAACATGAATAGATGCGATTGTTGTGTGAAAATATCAAGTCCATCCACCGATTGCTTCTGCTTTTTGTTTACGTAATCACAAACAAAAAGGAGTTTGTAATTTTATATATAAGACATCATGAAGTTTGAGCTTATGAAAATTATATAGAATTATAACAGATTAGTTGTAAGTACCATGGATTGTAGCGCGCTGAGCTGCTCGGCCACATGAATTTTCTGGTGTACATCCGTGAGCGCTGTATTAGAATAGATTTACAATATAAATAACACGTCAGCAAATCTAATCGCCGCTCAACGGAAAGGCCCAACGCAGCGATTTAGCTCGTTTACCCAAGTTTTGTTTATTTGAATCGGCAACGAGTCGGGGCGGGCGCAAATGTTTGTCCCAATCAAGAGCGATTGTCGTCGACCAAGCCGCGCCCGCGCGCCCGCCGCGCCGCCGTCCCGCGCCCCCCCTACTTGTTTCGTTTCCTTTTCAGCGTATAGTGTTTGCAGATTGTCACGTTACGCCATCTGCAACGGTGGAGCATTAGAACACGGCTGTCGGTCTCGTTCCGTGAGTGTCCGTGCGCTGTTTTTTAGGGTTCCGTTCTGCTATGATGCGAAAGGGACCATAATAAATTTACACCGTTTCTCCTTCAGTCAGTCCATCTGTCTGTTTATCCTAATTTTGATGGGCTGTATCGCTTGAATCGTAATCGCTAGCGAGCTAAAACTTTTACCTGACTTGTTTCATTACGGTGGATATACTAAGGAAAAACAAAAAAAAATGGCTAGTAAAATTAAGGGTCTTTCCTAAGCAACAAACTTGTTTTAAAACGTTCTTTGGTTTTACTCTATCGTAAAACTCATATCAGTTATTTGATTCTAGTTGAAATTCTAAAGTAAATCACCAAACAATAGAAATCGGCCAAGTGTCAGTCGGTTTTTTGCTAATGATTCTAAATTGAATATAAAAAAAATCACACTTATTGGTGATATATTGTAATATCGTGATATCACGATGATGATATTATGATGTCACGGATATATTGTGCTGGGTTACGGAAGCCGCGGCGAACGAATTCGGCTCGTTCGATTTTTTTAACTGTGCCATAACAAGACATTTTTTGGTATAACGTGATAATATTATGCAACACTTTTTAACCGTGTTAGTAATGACCGTTTAAAATTAGTTCGTTAAGTTTGGGCGATATTACGAGTGCCAGTATTAGAACTCAATAACCGAAATGAACCGAGAACCATTATTATTGATGTTAAAATTTGGAGATCAATTTAGACGTATGTTTTTCTCATGAAAACAGTGATTTTTAAGCTTATACATTTAAAAGAAATGTTTAGAACGTTTCATATACACCTTTCGTTATAATAGCGAGACGATGAAAAGTTAAAGATATGTGTGTGTGTATGTCAGCTCCGACGCACGACTGGAGTCTACTCATTACGAACGATTATAACATAAATAGATTAATGAATGAGCGTAAACGAATGCATTTTTATATTACTTAAAGCGTGCATGTTACATTTATTTATATTATTTATACAATGATTCGTTAAAATACATAACAAAACGATGAAAACATAAACAATGATAATTTTATGTAATAAAGTTTTAAGCAAGATCGATTTTATTCTCTATTTACGTTATCTTGCGTTGTATTTATTCCAGGAACAATATCGACATTATTGAATAATGAGATAATTGGTTTGTGGTAACTAAAATAAGATACACTGACATCGGAAAATATATGTATGTATAATTTAACTAATTTCTGAAATTTAGTTATATACTTATTACCGCATCCACACGTTTTTCAAATTCTGGCTCACTATCTCTCGAAGAGGTTACTTCCATATTTTATAATATTTTCTAAACTTTATTTATCTGTCAATTCTCTTAACTAATACATAAATATCAATTTAATAGTTATCAATTGATATAAATATAGATAAAATCTATAATTTGAGACCAAAACTCCGCAAGTTGACAGTTGTTATTGATTAACATTTGTAACGTAACGCCAAGTTTCATTTTACGACCCATGATTTTTCATATCCCGGGCTTATTTATGAAAAATAGATTCTCAAGTAGTAAACTCCAAAAAAAAGCTGCCAAGAAAAATATTAACTCAGTTCAAAATGTTCTTAGGGTGAAGCGAAATCGAAAGCATTGAGAAAGAATGCCCAGCTTTTAAGGCAACTCTCGAAAACAACGGACAAAGGACCACTTAGCTCGCTTAATTAATAAAAGTGCGATATTCGGTAGCCGAAGAAGAGTTTCGAGAAAAACACGTTTTTTTTTTGGCCGAGCGAAAATTGATTTTATTGATGGAATTGCTGGGCTGAGAAGATGAGGTATAATTATGGAACGCATTTTGAATACATAGTTTTCAGTTCGCAATATTGCACCTGGAGCAACTTTAATCATATTTGAAATTTACACTTTAGGCAATTGTATTTCATTAATTATTACAAAAAAAAGAGTATTAACTACATTAGAAACAATAACGCCAATAATGAAATAATGTAGTAAACAAGTCAACTGTAACGGACAGCCGCGCTCTTAGTGATAGCATGTAAATAAATGTTTTATTTTGATATATAAAAACGGACTTTGGTTAAGAATTCTTTTGTGTTTTATTGTATTTTGTGTGGTAATTAAATAATTTGAATAGTTGTCTCTTTATTATCCGGGTAGGGATTAGTTGTTAGGAATCGTTCAACATATAATATTCGTCTGTTTGTATACTATATTTATTGTGTTTTTAGTGGAATATTTTTTTGTCTTGTTTTATTTGTATTTTGTCGTATTTAATTACGGAATCATTGTGATGCGTTCGTTAGTTGTATATAAAATTGTGCCTTGACGAGGGGGACCATTGAGAGGCCGAGAATGACGGTGTTCTATACGGTACGACAGCGAATAGGTGTACTGAGTGTATGTGGCGCTCATACGTCCCTGGCTGCCGCCGTCCGACGCGTGGATAGCCTGATCAGCGGTCGGCAGGCGCGCTCGGTTAGATCTACGCCAACGCGGGTCACCGATGCGTGCCGCCTTGATCCGGTCGGCGTCCACCAGCGTCCGACCACCGGCGGTCGGCTGCGTGTGCGGCCTGTTCCGCGCTCCTCCCGCCCTCGGACACTACCTCACAACCCGGTGCCCCCACCCGACGCGGGCATGCGCGGGCGACGCGCGCGCCTGCGGTGGTCCAGCGTAGGCACCGGATCGACACCACGACAAGGGCTAGAGAGAAAAGAAGAGGTTGAAGGACACGGCTCGCTGACACGTACTGCCCTGGCTGCTGCCGTCCGACGCGTGGATAGCTTGATCAGCGGTCGGCAGGTGCGCTCGGTCAGATCTACGCCAACGCGGGTCACCGATGCGTGCCGCCTTGATCCGGTCGGCGTCCACCAGCGTCCGACCACCGGCGGTCGGCTGCGTGTGCGGCCTGTTCCGCCTCCTCCCGCCCTCGGACACTACCTCCTCACAACCCGGTGCCCCCACCCGACGCGGGCGCATGCGCGGTGACGCGCGCGCCTGTGGTCCAGCGTAGGCACCGGATCGACACCACGACAAGGGCTAGAGAAAAAGAAGAGGTTGAAGGACACGGCTCGCTGACACGTACTGCTGGCTGCTGCCGTCCGACGCGTGGATAGCTTGATCAGCGGTCGGCAGGTGCGCTCGGTCAGATCTACGCCAACGCGGGTCACCGATGCGTGCCGCCTTGATCCGGTCGGCGTCCACCAGCGTCCGACCACCGGCGGTCGGCTGCGCGTCCAGCTTGAGCTGTGCCTCCCTCCCCCCCTCGTCGAGCACCAACTTACGCCGGAGCCCCCCTCCACCTGCCGGCGCCTGCGCAATGACCGCGCGCGCCCGCGTGTGGGTCGGCGACTGGGCTCCGGCAAGATGTCAATCAATGGATCCAAAGGACCATTGCCACCTGAGCCGTCGGGGTCGTGTCCCCGACGAGAAGACGCCCGGGCATGAGGCAACAATAAGTCCTCCGTCCCGCACCTGCACCCTGAAAATCGAGGGTGTGGAAGATCCACCGAAGCCGAAGCCGAAGCTCATACGTGAAGTATGCGCAGAATATAGCCATGCCCCCTCGAATGTAATGTATACATATGTGCAGGTGGATGGGCCATCTATATATTGCAGCGGAATTGGTGCATCAGTCAGTCTGAGTTGTTGCTCTGAGGCGACAGGTCGTGTCCGCACGATCTTCTCTGAGCTATAATTTCCGACATCGACTACGCTTTCCGATACTTTCCGTGCGCCACGTTGTGTACGCGCTGAGTTTATTAGTGTAGTGTCTAGGCGTGATCCGAAAACAGTAGTTAGTGTTAGTGCGTGTTATTGCGATTGCGTTCGCATAAATTCAACGACTCCGCGGTGCCCGCCACTATTATAAAACCCCCGCGCAGATTGTACGCGTTTTATGATAACTTTATTTTAATTAATTTTGTAATTCAACAGGATTACAAAATATAGAAGAAACAGCTAACTTGTGCTGTTAACAAACAGCACAAGTTAGCTTAATAATCAGTTCTTAACATTATGAAACATAGTTCGCAAAAAATACTTATCTAATATCGTGCCTATTTGTAATATTCGCTCTCAATAAAATTCCCTTTAGATGACCTTCAGACTTTCGTCTTTAAATTTTTAGAACAGCAGGGATACGCTCTACTTTTGAAGGTAGATAGCATTATCGACAATTCGCTAAATGTTAATAATATAGGCAGCCGCGGTCAATCACCGTTTCCGTCGATTTGTAGCAGTGGTAAGAGCTGTTTAAGCGCTTTATCATCTGATAAAGGGTCGCATAGCTCCGACTCTACAATTAAAGGATCGGATGAAGAATAAAGTGGTTTTCAAATCGTTAAAAAGAAGTTTAACAGGGTCACCCGGCGGCTCCGCAAATCTAGCGATAGCCAGTCGAACGTCTCTGCTATGGAGATAGATCAGAGAAACGGTAAATCAACGAATCATGTTGATTCGTCGGTTTCCTTTGAACCAGTCAGGGTCGTCAAAGAGTTGCTTCTAATAAGGAAGTAACAGTTAGCTGCAATAATAAAAGCAATAACGTGGCCGGCACTAAGTCTTCGCCGCCACCGAAATTTAAGCCCCCAGCCTCAATCTGCGTAAGGAACAAGTCAAAGTGGAATATAATTGCACCAGAATGCAATAGATTTTACATTAATTATAATAAAGCCCAAAATAACATCACTATGACCTCAGTAGCTGATTTTAGAAAACTGAATACTTATTAAACTGAAATCTTATTAAAAATGACATACCATATTACACTTACGTGCTCGAAGAGGAGCGCAAATTGAAAGCGGTGATCAGAAGCATCCCAGTTAGATTCCAAACTGAGGATTTTGAAAATAACTAAGAACGTCAAGGGTACCCAGTCCAAGCGGTGCACAGAATGTACTGCAAGAATTGAACTGCCCTAGGATTAGTACTGGCCATAGTAAATAAGATGGACAGAACTACAGACATCTTTAAAAAATAAGCTAGTGTTTGCGGCCTATCCGGTAAAACCGTGGAGGCTCCACACAAAAGGAACCCTGAGCAGTGCCATCGCTGCCAACTTTATGGCTACGCTGCCGAAAATTGTCACATTTCACCGCGGTGCGTGAAATGCTTGGATCCTCACTGGACCAAGGAGTGCGCTCGCACCCGCGAATCAGGAGGCAAACCTTTCTATTGCAATTGCGGCAGCGATCACAAGGCTATTTATGGAGGGTGTCCGGTAGCATCAAAACTCCAAATTAGTAAAAATAAAACTAGCGAAAAATTCCATATCAACAAACTAACAAAACATTGGACAAATCACACTTTCCCTCTTTAAATGAGGATAATAGGCCTGCCGCACGGGCAGACACTACTGCGTCAGCGAAAATAGCCGTAAATAATAATTTCCACCTATACCCTCTCCAGCTGAAAACCAATGGAAGAAACCACTTCCATGGATTAAAACTCAACAGCTTAAGAGAACCAATAATAAGGATTCCCACAAACAACCCCCGCGACAGGCTGGTACCGCGGCGTTCGCGCTTGAAGAAGGCATTAGTACTATAATCTCAATCCTCCAAATTGTAAGGAGCGCCGAGGTTGCAAACGTAGCGGCCAAATTTAGGAAGGCAAAACACGGTGTTGACCGCCTAAAAACTATTTTGGAAAATTAGGAGCTTATTAGTAAAATACAAAAATATATTTGGACGCCAAAAACCTAAAAATATTTCACTACTTACTTATAACGTGCGTGGCCTTCTCTGTAGAATATTAGAACTAGGACAATGTGCGTTTAAGTACTCAGTATACCTCATATCTCATTTTAGTACAAGAAACTTGTCTTAAGCCAAAAAAACCCGAAGCTGCTGTAAAATCAATAATTACATACAACTACGTACGAACAGACAGGGTGCTCCAAAAGGAGGGACATCACTCTACTACAGACGCACACTTAACTGTTGTCCATTAAACATCCCTACCTCAATTAGTTTAGAAGCTACCGGTTGTAGACTGTCCATGACAGACCACGGTACTTTAATTATAATATCAGTGTACCTCCCACCAAAAAAAGAGTTGCTTCGGAGCGACATCGAAACCTTCCTCGCCGTGAAGGATACCGTCATCCTCTTTGGCAATCTTAATTCAAAAAACACTTCCTGGAGATGTAATTACACCAATTCTAATGAACACGAAATGGTAGAACTCGCGGAGAACCTACATTTTGACGTCATAACGCCCCCAAGACCTACTTATTTTCCCGACAATGTAAGACGCAGGGCTGATATACTTGACATGGCTCTTATGAGGGGGGTGGCGCTTCTTTTGAGATGTATCGAGACGCTCTAAAGTCTTAATTCGGATCACCGCCCCGTCCTCCGAAGGTTAGGGCCTTCCAACAGCGGGCAGTCTTTTGACGAAAAAATAATAACTAATTGGTATAAGGTGTCGCTCTTGCTTGAAGGGACCGACACCTATATTTTAAACAGAATCCCTGACAATATCTAAACGACAAACGAAATTGACCATACTACAGGAGCCCTCATCAACCACCCTGCGACAGTGGTCGAGAACTGTTCAAGGGTGGTTTCGGCAACCGATAACTGCCAAAAGCTACCTAAGGATGTTCGCGTACTGCATAGGAATAAAACGCAGCCTGCCGCCGCGCGAGAGCATATCCAACACGCGAAAATGGGTCCTGCGCGCGAGCTCTGCTACGTAAAGTGAAATCTTGGATACAGAAATTCAAAAACGATAATTGGAGCACCCTTATGGAGGAAATCATCCCTAGCCACCAAGCCTATTCGAAATTAGCAAAGGCTCTTAAAAAAGACGGATTTCTACCAACCCTCAACCCCCAGGAAATTAGATTGCTCTATCGCGCTCGATGACCAGGAAAAAGCTGGTAGTCTAAATGTCTGGCAGATAGAGTAGAGCAGCAATGTTCTAATAAAACAATACACGATGCAGCACACTCACACAGAATTGAGGAAGAAGTTCGAAGGAAAATCTCCCTCGAATCTAAAAACGATCTAGTTCTCGTCTCGTAGATGAGATCCGAAAACACATCAAATCACTTAAAATCAAAAGGGCTCCAGGCCTCGATGGCATTAGCAATAAAGCATTTAAAAGCTTTTCTTTGCTTTTAATGGCTCTATTGGTCACAGTTTTTAACGCGTACTTCAAAAATTGTTATTTTCCTTCAGCATGGAAGGAAGCAGTCGTTATAGGTATTCCAAAACTGGAGAAACCACGTGACCTACCAGCTAGTTATCGCCCTATCAGTCTTTTGAGTAAATTAGAAAAATTGTTTGATAAAACGATCAAAACCCGCTTAATCGAGCATCTTATTGGAAAATGCCTCATCATAAACGAACAGTTTGGCTTTCGACCGATCCATTCATGTCCCCAATAAGTCCATCGATTAGTTGAATATATATTGGAAGGCTTCAAAATGAAGCATAAGAAAGTTGCGGTATTTTTTGACGTAGCGAAGGCCTTTGATAGGGTCTGGCACACAGGCTTAATTCATAAACTCTTCAAATTAAAGCTCCTAGATCGGTTAGCTCTTATTATTAACCTTAGTAATCGAAATTTCACTTTCCGCCGCAAAAATACACTACCTGCAAAAGATTATTAAAAGCAGAGTACCTCAAGGCTCCACCCTGTCTCTCTCACTGTACTCAGCGTACGTTAATAATATCTCGCGACCGTCGAAGGGTGTCCAACTTGCGTTGTTCGCGGATGACACTGTACTATATGTACCCGGTATTAGCTATCGGGACTCCACACCGCGATTACAAAGGACCATTGAGCTGACACCATGGCTCCGACTCTGGCGTATAGACGTAAACATGGATAAATTAGCAGTATTCAGATTCAACTATGGCAAACATAAAAAGAAATTCAAAGTTCCCTACGATGCCCGTACACTCCGCATTGCTAATGCTCCGATTCCGTTGCAATATCTAGGAGTAATGTTTGACAAACATTTCCACTTCCGAGATCATGTCATGAGTGTTAGGAACCGAACACAATTCTATCAATCACACTTAAACGACATGATCGGTAGACAAAGTAAAATGTCTCTGCGCAACAAGCGCAGTAATGTATTAAGCCGGTGATGACGTACGCGAGTCCAGTCTTCGCTCATGTTGCGCCTAATATAATTAAAAAACTTCAAACTGTACAAAATATTTTTGGAGAAAACGACTGGTGCGACAAAAATTCAATGCTTTACGGAGATTTAGAGCTTCCTACAATCAACAAATTCCTGAAAGACGCTTCCAAGCACCTTTTCGACATAACATAAAGCCACTCCAATCCCCTCGTATCCTCGGCTGTTACCTATGAGCCTGCATACCTTTTCCTAAGAAGACCATGGAATATTCTTTCAGATCCGCCGGACGCTTTCACTACAGAGGTCGTGAAGTTCATCGAAGTTAGAAATATGTTCCAAGAATAGTAGGCACCCTTCCCTAACATTACGACCCTAAGGGACATCTAATCGCAGCGTTCCCGCGTTCCGTTATCCCCTCCAAGCTTTTCAGTACGAGCTGAAAATCTTCGTAACCTCATATACCGAGGTGCTTACTACTAAGCACCCATAGGGCAGTCGCGCACCAACAGCATCTGCCCGCCATTTCCGACGAAGACATTAAAGCCTTTGGGCTAACGACAGGGCCATTATCATGTTGTTTCAGGAAGTTTTTTAGTCTGTGCGAGTCGGACACACCCCTTGCGCCCTGCGGCATGGACTGCCCATAACGGGTGTTTTATTCCCTTTCTCCGTCGCAAGGGTTGAATTACAAAAAAAATGTGCATTCGTTGCAGTTGTACTCCAACCGCCATTTGTGAAGCTTGTACTGCAATAAACAAATCTGAACATCGAAACGCTGTCAATTATTTGCCCATACACCGCAAAAATCCGCACTCCGAGGCGATGGCTAAATCATCTCATAATTGAAATATTTATAATTGATGAAATTAGCCAAATTGAATTATTCCTTATTGGTAAACGAAACTAGACCATCGAAGACAAGAGATTAGTACGAAAATAATTTACAAGAATGTTTCGCTGCTTGGTGCGAAAGTAAACAAAAAAATTGTTTTAAATAATATCAATCAGTATTAATTTATTAACCACGTGAAACCAGCTATTTTGAATTTGAAAGCAAATTATAAAATTTGCTTTGTATTGTGGCGTATTTTATTAAACAATATAATAACAATATAATGACACTTTATTTTTAGTTCATTTTCCTTAAAAATAAATAAGGTAGCTAAATTATACAATTAAAATTTTTAAAGATAAAGCGCACGTTTACGTTTCAGAAAAATTAAAAATTAACTGGAAATTACAATTATTATAACCACATACTATAATTATTAATATCTCAAAACTTATATAAAAAGCGAAGAACTGGGGATGGTATATTACAACTTTAACTTCAATACTAAATGGTAAATGTCTCAAAATATGGTACTTGTGGCTTACTTCATTTTCAAGAGAATTTTGATATGAAAATAAATCTATATCCATCGATGTTAACAATTCGTCTTGAATTTGGGTCTATAAAAATAAACGGACGAAGCATTACCAAGCAACAATTAATTGACAGCCCCAGATAGAGTCAGGTATGCCACTCTACTATAATACGTGTGACCCATAAAAGCACGTTTACATCTAAACAAGTCCGCCGGCTGTATTGAGCTTTCAATTTTAGCAGATTCACGTTAATGACGTTGTGTCAAGTATACTTACAAATATGAAGACCGCTACAATACAGTTTTTGGAACGTTGTTTAGCGATGCTGTCCTTTTTCCTCTATATTCACATTTACAGTAAATTAATAAACTATTTTTTTTAATAATGAATAAATTACGTGGAAAAATAAACTATAGCGTCGTAGTTTTTCACTCAAAGTAATCTAAACGATAATTTTACTGGTAAAATATACGTAAGTTTTTTTGCATAAACGTCAGTCGTCTATATTGTTTTGGTAAGATTGGTAGGTACTTTCCCGGGGCACTGTCTGGGGAATGACGACTGAAAAACCTCCAGCCAAGTCGTTAGTGAAATTAGCTATCCCAGATAACGTTCCATAGCAGGACGCCCGCTGCACTGTAACCAGATGCACCAATAAATTTCCTCTATGTGCTCGCCACTGCAAGTTTCTAATGACACTAGAACCATTTCTGTTCTCAGTTGCGGGGAATTAGACTTTTTTATAGTAGTATGTTTTGCTGTATAGATTCAAAGTAACATATTACAACATTACCACATTTAAATAATGTTATGCAAGTAAGTGAACAATTATAAATAAGTTAAATAGAGAAATAATAAATTCATTTTTGATATTAATTTTGTTAATTCCAGCTTCGTTTGGATGGGAAAATAAGGTTACCTATGTCTTTTATCACATCATGACGTAATAAGAACTAAGGCTTTCTCGTAAATTCGGTGTTGTTGCAATTCGACAATAGCATAACTCACTTTCATAAAATTTTGTATGCTGATAAAACTCAAAAACTCACTGTAGCACAAAATACATGTAACTGTTTATTTGTATGGCTGTTTGTCTTTTAACTAAATAATGGATAAACCGATATTATTAATACTGATATACTTATTAAATACATTGTGGGGTAAAGTACAGTTACTGCTTATTTGTTTGTCTGCTAGTATATAATAGTAAAAGATCCGAACTTAGGTCAACCTTCACCGAGCTGATAATAGAATGAAACATATTTTATAACAAATTTCGTATATTAGAAAATATATTAAAAATGGATTTGCTAAAAAAATCTAGGACAGAATATTTTTAATTATTTTTAAAAAATATTTTAAACCGGACCGGATTTTTTGCAGACAACCCTATATCAACGTGTTCGCAATAATACAGCGCTTATATTGATATATATTTTTTTATAATTTTAATAATAAAAAATATTTTTTTCTATTATCCAATCAAGTGAAGATAACTGGCATCGACATACCTTTTTCTACCTGACAACCGAGTAGTTTGTCCAGGTACATAGACAGACCAACGGCTGCACATTCTATAAGTTTTATACTTTAAGTAAGGATAAAAATTTTCTTATTATCTTGATGTTGCAACATTGATTTGAAAAAATTTTTTTTTAAATAATTAAAATAGTCTGTTCAGGATTTTTTTAGCAAACCCATTTTTAATATATTTTCTAATATACGAAATTTGTTATAAAATATGTTTCATTCTATTATCAGCTCGGTGAAGGTCGATTTAAGTTCGGATCTTAGACTATAATTGTATGTGTTTCTTTAAATTGGAAAACGGTTTAATCGATTGTCATAAAATTTGGTATTTGTTTACAGATTGTGTCATTATTTTATTTTATTTCATAGACTGTATTTATTTAATTGTTTTGCGCAGAGAAAGAAAGGAATAGAGGAGGAAAATAAATATTAAGATGGAGAAGTGTAGGTTTGAGGGAAAGATATAGAATGAGTCTAAATTAAAGGCAAAAGAGAGTGGGACCAAAAATAATAAAGGTCAAAATCTTGATCAAAATTTTCTGTCCACACGATTTGAATTACGGGCAAAAGCTTGGTAACACATAAAACACTTAATATTTTAGGATGTTAATTATATTTTTTTTGTGAAACATGAAATGATAAAACATGCGTTACAAAACTTTAAGAGACGAATTGAAACTCTTTAATTTGATAGTCTTATGTGTATGAAAGAACAGACACTATGCCAGTAATTAAACTCATACATAATAAAGATCTCTCACGGCCATCATTTTATTCATAATTTCATTTTGGGGCAAGGCGATGTTTTCTTTCTTTTTTCCCCGGTTATAAATCTCGCACAAAGGCGGCGCGCACGCGAGTCACGCATAACATCTCATAGATTTATCTCCCGCACTTCTGTCCAAATTTAGATTTAAGGTTATGGTGGCCCGTAATTCACGCCGTTCTGACCGCACCCGTTTCTATTACGCGAGATTAAGAAAAATGACTGTTTGATTATTTCGTGATGTATTATCACTCAGTTAATATTAATAAGGCGGTCACGAGGAAGGCGTGGAGTATTCGTGTTTTCTATAGGATCTTTGGTAAGCAGTTTGGTTGATTTGGTATTTTAGTTTGTTAACTGTTATACATATTGTTATTACAGTACTTTCTCTCAGATATCTAATTTGGTAATCATATGGTCATAATAATATTAGAGTTAATATTGAAAAGGAGTGAGTGATGTTGAAATTAGTGCTGGTTGCGAGGTGATCAGCCTGTTTTCTTGGTTCATGGCGAGGTTCTGTGGTTCAAAAAGCAACCACCGGAATAAATGACGTATAAGTTTTTAGTTTAAACTAAATAAGACTACGTATGTGGTTCTTGATGTTGTCAGTTAATTGATAACTGCGGTCGGTAGCAACCATTGTTAGCTCCAAATCTTCAAAGCGCTAATGTGGAGGGTTGGACGAAGCCTCTAATCTAACGGAAAAATATTGAAAGACCTTCCGTCAATATTTTCATATTGCAGCTTCTGGTTTTTAATGGGGTAATAAAAACCTGATGCAACAATGATCAAAATATTGTTTCTATACAATACGTGCTAGAAAATATAGCAAATCTTTTTTCTAATTTCGTATATTATTTAACATGTTATAAATAACGATTTCAGGCTATTATATACTTACTTTGTTGTGATGTAAATAACGCATCTAGATACGTAAAGAAATAATAATGTCACGAGAAAACATAAAAAGTATTATGGCATGCCTTGCCCGACTCAGAGAATTTTGGTATTTTAATGAGACTACAAAATAAAAGATGTGCTTATATTAAACTTGGTTTCTAGCTCAAATCACAATGATGTTAACAAACCAGTTGGAGATGGTAAAAAGGTGGCGTGCACTCTGAACATTCCGTTATGCCACATATCGCACTTAACGCTCATCGGCTATGACTTACATGTATGCACCTTTTCTTGGGCTTATTAACCAAATCGAGGTAGCCAGTCTTTTAGAGCATTTACCGTAATAAAAACCACATACATCTAACAAGTCAGATGTAAGTATTAAATCTATATCAGTAATGACTAAACCTTAATTAAAACTTTGACTTAATAGTCTAACACTGATGTTTTGATATTTTCTTACGATACGTAGGTGGCTTACTAAGTTTTTAAAATTTGGTGTTTTATCATTTTTAGTCGTTTTCTGTTATTATATTTATCAAATTGGTGGTTCTCCGACACGATGACGTTTGCATATAAATATTATCTACTACTTATATGAAATTAAAGAGACAATAACTATTATTTTTTTATGTCGTAGATGTATTATTTACATCAGGGGTTTTATTAATTTACAAATTATTAATTTATTATTATTCTTTGCTTTTATATTTCATATATTACTAGTAAACATACTATTAACGACAAATATCCTTATGTTGCAAGGGAAAAAGCGTATTTAAGGCCAAGCTTACGTGGTCCTGAATCATATAAAAATCTTGCAATAGTATATTATTTGTGATTTCAAGCAAAGAAAGCTGTATAATAATTCTCCCAATACACCGGCTTTAGCACAAGAGTAAAGAATGAGAAGTAGGATTTTGATAGTTTAACTTTGTATTAAAAAGTTGCATTTTATAATAAAAAAAACCTTTAAGTATTCAAATACTATTAGTAATAAAAAAGCATTTAAAATATCATCATATTCTAGCATTGTTCTGTTCTTGTAGTTTGTAGCATAGTTCACCATCCATACCATACTGTATTCACTACCTTAGTCTATTTTATCAAATCGTAATCATTCATTAACTTCATTCTTTTTAATTATCTCCTATGTTCATAGTTTGTCTTCTGTTCCGTACACCACCGTGCCTTACTATGTTCAACGTCGAGATATTGAACATGGTAAGGCAGGGTGGTGTATGGAACAGAATCGAAATCTACTTAGATTAAGACTGGGTTCAGAATCAATAGTGGGTTTACATTCGGAATCAAAAGTAAGACAAATTGACATCGAGAGAGGGATCGGGATCAGAATGGAGCACGAGATAGCGATCGGGATTATGAATGAGAGCGTGTTCGGTCGATACACAAGATGAAGGAATTGATTATATGTCCACGGGCGCAGATGCGAGCATAGACTAGACTATCTGTCTCTAATCCATTCCTTGAGGCTATTCCAATGAGCCCAAACACAATACCTCTGCTGTAAGTTAGTGGAGGAGTTGGGTATCCTGTAAATTTCAGGTGATGCTGCAGCATTAATTCAAAGTTACTATGTCCTAATGCCATTGAAGTAACAGAATACCGAATTTCGACTTGATCAGACCTACGGAAGACTCATATTCATCAATTAGAAAGGGGTTGAAAATATTCAAACTGCTGGACAAAATTTCTTAAATCATAGTTTAAAACACTCTCGATCAAGTCGTCTTTAAACAAAAAATACTAAATAGAATTCGGTTCAGCCGTTTGGGAGCTATGAAACCATAGACAGATACACATACACACGTCAAACTTATAACACTCCCGTTTTGCGTATGGGGTTAATAGATCCAATCGAATTAGCATGTGGTTTTAAACTTAGACCAAACCATTGTAGGATCAACTGACAACTAGGTGTCAAAGTTTTTTAACAAGACGGTAAACAGATGAAATACACATGCACAGTCTATTCATTATTGTGATACAAAAAAACCAAATAAACTCATTATGGCTTTTCATAATGCAAATGTACTTGCAGTTATTTGGCCGTCTTGGCCTTTAAACGCCGGCATTGAAGAGGCTACCTAATAGAAGCCTTTTTTTTTTGTTAGCTTTTAATGGAACTAAGTATTGTGGAATTTATTAAATTATTTAGTTCATGTTAATTATTATTAATCAATGTTGGCATAAAGCATCACTAGTGCTAGTAATATTACATCAGCTATTGTTGCCAATTTGTATCATAATAGTCTTGGCAGTAAGTACAATCTTTCGGAATTCCGGTACGCTTTCACTGAAAATTATGGATGAAGTGTCATTAGGTTCGTAATGACATTTCAAGTTTTTGTAAACTGTGGCACTAAAAAATCCAAAAGTTCTATATCAACAATGACCCAAAAAATAAGATTTCAATTACAAAAAAAAATCGCTTACAGAAGAGGAAATTTCCTAAAATAAATTCCAACTCCCGGAACTCATATCGCCAGTATTTATAATTTTAATGTAGAGGCGAAAATAGTGCTCAAAACGTGTCGTATCATTACGTGCTCTTGACACGATTCCAAGACAAAAAAGTAAACCATGGAATATAAATACTAAAGTACAATAAAATTCATGTAGAATTTAGATATATAAATAAATAATAATCAGGTAAAAATTCATAAAAATTAAAAAAAATGCTATAATTGAAAATTAATATTTAAAAATAACAGTTTCTATTGCTCAAGGTATTGCAAAAATCGTTAAAAAATAGCGTGTTGTTTGTGATATTATTAAAAATTTGTTATTATTAAGAATCTAAACAATAATGTATTATTGTGTTAACATTTTTTTTTGTTGGTTAGGGAACCATTTTGTTGTTTATTAACATTTTTTTTATAGCTCTTTCGTATTCTCTATTTTTTTTTTGTTTATATTTATTTCTTTATTAATAAAACAATTTGCTATGGGCAAACGAATTATATTTTACTAAACATCACAATAAATTCGAAACAAATCTATTAGGCTTTTTGAGGATTTTTTTCTATTTTTTTATATAATTTAAAATATTTATCATCGCAGAACACATTTCAATTCAGTTTTAGACAGCATTAAATAATAAATAAGTATCCACATTATTCGTTTTAAGAACTACCTTTAAATTAAAATCATAAGAGTAAATGTCGATGGTAAAGTTCTGGAAATTGTAGGTAATTAGCTGTTTTCTTTGATATTTTCTGTATGTGCACTAATTTTTAAATTATGCGTAAAATAATAAATATCATTTTAAAATATATATAATAACTGTAACTTTTTGTACGTCATTTGGATTTTTTAGAGGCAATTGAGTTGTGATAAAAACTTTATATGATAGACCGAAATCCACGCGGGCGAAGCTTCACACGGAAAGCTCGTATAGAAAAAAATGTAGTTGTCTATCGGATGCTTCGTTTCATTGAAGGGCTAGTCTTTCAACTCATTGCTTATTTAAGTGTTTGGATTAAATGAAAACAGTAAAAGTATGAATATATTTAGAAAATTTTCAAATTTTTTTAAAGCACTACGATTTCCCCCGGCGCCTCGGCGACAGCGCGGTCATTCGTCCAAATAACGCTCGTTAACTTTCCGCTTTGTTACCGCCCAACGGTGATTATTTTAAGCTGCGTATTAACACGCGGTAGGCCATTTTTTACATCCACTTGCTGACTGTACTTACTCAACATCTCTGTGCGTAGGTACATTTATAATCTCGTCCGTTTTTCAAACGACTGCGTCTACTTTTTTTGACGTTATATGAACAACTAGCTTTCCGCACGCTGCTTCGTCCGCGAATGCATAGAATGTGTTCTTTCATATTGAACGAACGTCAACCTCAACGTCGCTTCTGCTTTCAATTCAGGGACCCGTACCGTTTCTGATTTCGATCCCGGTCACGTTTTTTATTCTAACTCCAGTCCCACACTCGTTTTCAACGGCGGTCCCGTTCTGAAATTCACTTCGTTTTGAAATGCGTTGAGCGCGTCGTAATCAGAAGTTCGAGTGTAGGTTTTTCTTTTGAAGGTTGTTGCTCGTATTGTGACGTCTATAGCGTCTTTGATGCTAGCAATTATTATTTGACTTGAGACTTTTCAGGCGAAATATGGAAACGAGAATAACTTTTCCTGGCATCCAATTAAAATGAAATAAGACCTATATTCTGCTCCATGCCGAAATATATAAATAGTTCTGAAAACCGCATTAAAATTCTTTCAGTTGTTTCATAGACGAGCACGAAGAAACGGATAGACAGACAGAAAAATTAAAAATCATTGTTTCCTGTTATATTATCTTTCTCTTATTGCCCCCTCTCCTTTTGACAGACATACCTGGTTTTGTTATATAATACAAACGTCAGAATTTTATCAAGACAACGTAGTTGTATTCTAAATGGAAATTTTTACTAACAGGTCGCAACTCTCGGGTAAACAAAAGAATCATATGTGAACGCCTCAATATACAGTCTTTCCGTTATTACGTACGTTCGGTCACTGAGTTATGAAAAAAATTAATTCATGTCCCTCGTATTAGTATGCGCAGCACGTCTGTAGTTTATTAAGAATGCACCGCTAGCCCTCGGGCCGAGCTCTCAAATATGCGACTCTAGGTGTGGATAGGTACGAAACAAAACGAAAAACGAAACGAGTTTCGAATAGTTTGAATATATTCTCGTAACAGACCGAAGGGAAAGTTAATGGATGTTCATTCGCCGATGAACGGTTGGGAAACCACTTACATTATGTTTAATCCGTTGTTATATTTTAAGTATTAGGTATTTGACACGTAGCCCCAACAGTAGGCGGCGGCTGACAAGTTGATTTAACCGATCTCTTACAAAGTAAACCCTCGAACGGTCTCCATGAAATATGCATTAAATATTTACACAGAACGCGGAAGGCCCCCGGCGGGCGCCGTCGCCGGAGCCGACCGGCTGAGAAAAGATTTGCAATTCACTGAACTTTCAGCGGGGAAAAAAGCTCCTGAACAAAGCTCAGGAAGTGCGGGATCGAGATGAGCTTTTAAATACTGGACTGCTGAACGGTTTGGTTGAACGTCAAAGAGAAGACGAAACTTTAATTTGAATGAAAGACCGTTATTCTGAACAGTATATTATTTAAACTGCTGTAACCTTTGATGGGTATTATTATGAATCTAAAGATATAAAACACTATGCCCTACATAATACAATACAAAAATTATGATATTTACTGTAATTTAGTTTCTATTTTCAATTTCAATTAAAATATGTATTTTTTGCAGTTTGCATAATAAACAGCTTTCAAACTTTAATTTGAAAAATTTTATAATAACTGGTAAGGGGCGACAGACAACAAAATAAACATATTAGAAAATTCTCTTTGTGATCGTGCCCCGGTTTTGTTCGAAATTCACAGCTAAACGTATGCGCGTGGGGATTTTATGAAGTCCTTCGCGTCGCCGAGCATTAGTTTTGTCAACAGACGAACGTTTCTACTTCCTCGGGCGGACACTTTAATATCGCTTTATTAAACGCATCAATTCGCGACGCGGCGGCGAGATGAAGCGGCCACTCGCGACCGCGCCCGACAGTCTCTACGCGTCGGACGGAGCATTCGTTATCCTCCATGTGAATAATCATTGGGGTAAGCGAGTGACCGGCAGGCTCTTCGAAAACAGGGAACGATGGAGCCGACGATCCGTTTTCTATTTAGGTATTTTTTTTTAAATATGCTATGCTTCATGGATAATAGGCGTGATGAAATTGAATGTAAAAAACTATATTTTTTTTATGACCTTTATATATTGATACGCCCCTCGGTTCCGCTTGTGGTTTTCATACCCGAACTGTTTTATTCATCGTAACCAGTTCGTTAGTCCATCCGTCCGGTCGCCTGTCAGATTTACTTTTTATCCCTAAGCGATATAAGAGATTTTAATTTTATTTATAATGCATTAATAATGTGGACTTTTAAAAATAATAGTACAATTTGAGAACTGTCGTCGATTTCGAGGTTTCCTATAAGAATAAATGGGGGAAATTTTTTATACGGTAAAATCATTTAATCAATGAATAGAACTGACCAATTTCAATATTTTCTATTTCTAGTATTTCTTCAAAATACTGACACTATGATCCTTTATATTCGAAAACGACAATTTTTTTTTGCGATATAAGTCTAAAAATTGTAAGGCAATAATTTGCCGTTAGTAATTTTCTAAAATTGACCAACAAAAATTAAAGTTATAGGTATACAAGAAATAATCTTCGATTAAAAAAAAATAGTTTAGAAAACCGCAAGAAATGTGATAAGCAAAATTAAAAGAAATTGAATGATGTGATACAGTAGAACCTCGATAACTCAAACCTCGGTAACTTAAAAACCTCTATAACTTCAAAAAATAATATGTTCCCTTCCCATCACAGCCCAAATCCTCTATAACTTAAAATACGCAACTTCTATAACTTAAATAAGTAATCTCTGTATTGGCCCTCAGTAACTTGAAGAAATGTTTCCACAACCTCTATAAGATTAAAATTGTTTGTACAAGAGTCATTCTGAAAGAGTGTGCATAACAAAAGGTTTCGGTATTTATTGCTTGCACGTGTTCACTAGTTAAATTGTTAACGTAAACAATACATATGTCACCTATTGTTTGCTTCTTCGAAATTCTTTAAAGCTTTGCGGCGGTTAGCCTTAAGACATAAATAAGCCTTGAAGCATAAGTTTTTGATCATTGTCCTGGAAACATCGCATTACTTACTGTGTGATAAAACTGGATTAAAATAAATTCAAAAAGAAAACTAACAACATTCACATACGCTGATAAAGAGTGGAACAAGGGTACATACGTACTTATATACATACCTACCTCTATATTAACCTATCCCTAACATAGACCCTTGATAACTTAAAACCTCTATAACTTAAAATATTTTGTGTTTCCCTTGGACTTTAACTTATCGAGGTTCAACTGTGTAAGTACATACTTGTACCTCCAAAAATCTACTACACTTTATAAATTATTGTAATTTTTTTAACACTTTCTCAGTGTAAAATAAGGTGGTATATATATATATATATATATATATATATATATATATATATATATATATATATATATATGTATATACGTTTGAAATAAGGATTGATTTGTTAGTAAATGTATTTATAACATATATTTATTTTTTACATTGTCATTATTTAAAAATGACAATTTTGAAAGCGGCCGGTTAACGTTAATATAAAAATGTTTTTTTTGACTCATTAATAAGAAGCGACCCATACAACTTCATATGATTAATAATTGCATTGTCCATTATTCATGGACTATATTTGATACTCATTTTACTTCATTCACATTGTGTTTTTGCTCAATCAATTAACTTATGTAAATATATCAAATAAATACTAAAAACATTTTATATTAGATCTGACACACTGACGATTGAGGTGCTGTTGAAATAAATGTCTGTTATTTTGAAAGCAAGCACAAATAATGGTTTTGTCATTCAATAGACGAAAACAATAACACTTGTTCTTTGCGAGAGTTGATGTGGGAGTGCACCGGCACGACTTAAAGATACTTGACATGGCAATATTTATAGGCAACATCTAAAAATAAAGAGTATACTAAAATTAAACAGATAAAGAACGCCCTAAAATTTGAAAACTAACCTCTCTATGGTAGAATAGTTGACTTTTAAGTGAAACTGATCTTTTAGATGAAATTTCAAAATGCACAAGAACAACGAAATTCAACTTAACGATTCTTATACATTTTGAAATCCCCTTGATCGGTGATGAGATCAACGAGTGAGTAAGCATTAGATGCTTATTTGTTTTAACCATGAGAAAGTCTCCAAAAAAATGTTACGTAGTAAATAATTTTTGGACTAACGTATTACTTCTCTTATTGCTCATAAGCAGCGCAATGGGTCAATTCTAAACTAAGCGATCATAAAGGACTGTTGCGATAAGATGGATCAAAAGGAGCTGAGGATTAAAAGCTATTGGCTGACTGCCCATCCAATTTTCTTTGTTGACGTCCCCGGGGAGCCACACGGAGATTATCTTAACAAAGCAAAGGCGGGAGCCGGCTAAGTTTTGGCATCTGGAGAAGCGACATAATCACGCGCAAAATCTAACAGAAAAACCAATTAATGCCTTCTGGGCGGACGTGGTCGCGAAGGAAAACTTATGTTGTACAAATAACTTATTGTGGGGAATGTGTGCAAACCGATTAACGTTTTAAAATCATCAGAAAACGTTTATACTCATTAATATGTAGATCGTCACGATATACAAAGTTAGATTAGATATTAGTCAATGCGTTAAAAATTATTGACAATTAAATGTTTAAATATCTTTTTTCATGTTCGAATGACTGTGGACTGTTCGCGGAACAAAAACATAAGACAATTGATTTTTGGCGTTAAAATTTATCGTTGTTTATTTTGTTCAAGTAGTTCAAGTAATTTGTTCAAATCATAATAGAAGATCTTTATCGATTGTAGTCACGCTTATGAGAAGATTCAACTTATTGTACAATTAATGGAAATCATTTTCAGGCTTGAAATTGAGATTCCTATTTCCAAGAATTACGCTCATTATCGGTTTGAAAAGCAAAGAATCTAAGAACTCTGATATCTAATCCTTCCGAACATAAAATGCGAAAATACGTTTTTTAGTTTTTCCTTCTTTGATTCTGGAACGGAGCAATACATCAACTTGCTTTTTGGATGGAAATACTTTTTTGGCCGGAAGAATGAAATAGGGCAAGTTGTATCCACAATTTCTAAAATTGTACGATCTCTATGCAATCTTTATGCAACGGTCGCTATTGCAGACAGGTTTTGGTACAACGTACCGAACGAGTAGGGAAACATTTTGACGCTATAAGCGCAGAGACATAGCATACAGATCTATTTTTTGTAGAGCGTGAAAAGCGCACGAAATGAAACATCAGCGCGTGTAGTTTCGCGACAATCCGATAAAATTTACATTCAGATCGAAAACCCTGTAAGAGTCGAACTTTAGTTTCCGATTCAAAGCCAGACTGTTCCGCGCTACATAATTTTATTAAATTAATTGACTAGACGATCACACGCGCTAAAGCACACATTTAAAATCAAACAGTAGATATGTGTGTAGGCCATATAGGGTTTCGTTTCAACCACATTTGCATTAAGTCACACATTATATTTCATATTAATTCACCGTATTCTTACGGTTATTACTAAAGAATTTCGAAGTAGAAATGCTGAGGTTTCCATTATCAGCTCAACAGCACGAAATGATGACTCCCAGATGCAAACAGTTGAAGAACTAAAAAAATGAGCTCAAACACACATACGTACTTGTAATATTTGAGAGTATCCCTCGATTTCATTATTACTAAATCCTAATTTAGTGACAAAGAAACCACCAAAAGCATATCCTTTCAAACAAAGAATAATTTTATGAATTTGTTCACAATTAACTAAGTTACCGCTAAATATTTATGAAAAAAAAACAAGCAGAAGAATGTAGAAACTCCTCTTTTTTATTGTAATCACTTGAAAAAGTGAAGGAATTCATAATAATATTTTCATCGCGGGTGCAGCCCCTAGCGAAAGCTAGTTCGTGTATATGTTCATATTTATCTATTTTAGTTATTAAAATAACATGTTTATTAAAGTTACACGCTGGTTTTTCGATAACTAAGTTTACTTGTATTAATATTTTCAATAGACAATACAGCTGAAACTAGAGAAGTGACTTAAAGATATGCACATTTCGAGTTAAAAAAAAAAAATTGATCAAATTAAATTTTGCTAAATTATATAAAACATAATTTCGTAAACTATACAAAATAAAAACGAAATAGTCAAGCACATACTATAGCATGCCATTTGTTCCGTTATTAAAAGTTTTATTACCACTCTCATGTACTTAAAATTGTTATTACGATGACTGCACTGTGCACTATAACTACAATACAGACTTTGATTTCTAAGTGATTTAATTTAATAAATAAGTAATTAATCCCTCATGTGGGAATTATGAAAAAAAATGTAAATTGCGACAGCTGCGCATTAAGATATTAATAAATTATTTAAATTTTAATAATGTCAAACTTTTAATTTTATTTAATTAATTTGTTTGATTTCATTAAATTGTTTTTTTTTTCATATTTATTTAAGAATTTGGAATAGAGTTATTAGGTTTTGCGTGTATTACGGCCCATATTCCCCAAAAGCAAATATTTTCGGTTTTTGACGTCAAAAGGTACGAAAACTCTGCATAAATTCTCTTTGACAATCTTTCATCATACGTGAAACCTTTTATAATATCAATATTACTAGTACTGATTGGTATCCATTATAGTATCGCACATTGAAACCCTCTGTGAATTGACAGTCACCTCTGTAACAAAGTAATACTTGTAACAAAATTGATATTGTATCCAAGCATGTCATTCGATTAAAATTCGTTCGGGCATTATAAATTTCGGCTGTTTGATTTCCGAAAGAACTATTCATCTTGACGGAACAAAAGCATCTTAACCCCCAATTAAACATTAAATCCGTCCACAAAGGAAATTTTAATCGATCTATTTACTGAATTAAGACCTAGCTAGAATTATTGTCTCAAAAGAACAGTGTATATTTCTGGTACTTAAAGTAGTCTACACAATTTTCCAGTCCATAATCTATGTATATGTTACATATAGGATTAATCTATTGTTTCGTTTCTATCCAAAAAAAAGTCAAACCAACAAATACACTGTTATAATTATAAAATTATTAATATTTCATATTTATTGTTAGTAAGTACACTAAATATAATTTTGACAAGATGATTTGTGAATATGAGATATTTTGTGCATATTTTTTACCATATACGATTCGGTGGGAACCAAGCAGTGTAGCATTCATAACTTATCTGGAGTCTAACCTCGGGAGAGTTGGCTGCTGATGTCCCGATATCCTGTCGATTTACATTGCGCTGAACGCTGGGAGTCCGCTCTAACGACCTCGCCGGATTTATTTCCAGGGACCATCCACAGAGATTGTTCATTGCCTTTGCGGCGGAGAATATTCCCAATGATATATGAAATTTCAACAGAGAATAGAGCTACATATGCGGAAATTTATATAAGTTGAAATAAATGTCTTTATAAGCAGTAACAGTACGTTTTATTTCCGTTATGCAGTAATTCTAGATAATACATTATTAGGGTTTCTCATGAAATATCGAAATTCTTGTCCTTTGAGTTTTATCGAAAATCTAACAAACATGGAACGGTTATCAAAGTTTTCTTGTAATCTACATAACTTTAACAAGAAGTTTCACTTATTATTTTGGAACCAAATGTGTACGTAAGAAAAACACGGACATGTAATGTCCGTAAAATCATTCCCTCACTATGTCCCAACCTACAAATTCAAACACTTTTGTATTATCAAACAAACAAAAATAGTAATAACAGTTTACTGTCAAGACTTTTCGATTAAAAATATGACAGACTAATAAAAAATCTTAACTTGGAATATATAGTAAAACCGGATGTAAAATTGAAAATATACACGTGTCTCATAAAAATAAATCATTCCCTCACATTGTTGCTGACAATCAAATTATGAACGCATTCTCAATGAATCGTGAACGCTACTATTAGTTTTGATAGTTGGTAGTCCTGTCAACTTATCATAATGGCGAAATTACCGTGAGCGTGTTGCAGTTTGTGTTCCACAAAGTTAAAATTTTTGGTCAAATTACATTTTTCATTGTCATTCCCCACACCCGGAAAAACAAAAGGTAAAATACTTTAAGCGTTGTTAATTACATTTTTATGGGAGTAGTTTTTATGCAAAGCAAATTTCCAAAAGTGAGGTTATGTCAGGAGTTTTTATTTTTATTCTTTGTTTCATCATTCCTCACCGTCATTCCCTCACATAAATTTGTAGTGAGGGAATGATGATTTATGAGGGAATGATTTTCTAACAAAGGTCAATTTGCTTTTGATTGTTTACTTTACCTAACTGTATTATCTTTTGTGTAGGGTCAAATAATGTCGAGAAAAAGAAGATCAGCGAAGAAGAAGCTAAATTAAAAAGAAAGAGTATGATAGGAAGCGTAGGGAGAAAATGAAATCTGACCCTGTAAGTCTCGAAGTACTTCGCGGAAAAGAAAGAGTTAAATATCTTAAAAAAGAAAATGGCCAAGTTAAGCTTATATCCACTATGAGTTCCAGGGAAAAAGGCAAAAAGGAAAATTGGAAGAAAAATAGCCAAACATATAGATACAAAACAGCGAAGGTACGTAAGAATTTAGCAAAATTATTAGACGAGACACCACATCCTAGCTCAGGATTGGTTATTCAAAATAATAATGAGGTCAGGAACCTGGCAGCTATTCGAAGGAGGCAGCAATTAAGACGACGTACAGCAATATTTTATTCGAAAATAAGCAGGTTACAGGAGAGATTGAACCGTGAAATAAGAAATAAAGAGAAATATCGTAAGAGATGTCAAAGACTAATCAAGAATAATCAGACTTCTCCTGAAGCTAAAGTATCAGCACTGTTGAAGAACATCAAAGTTCCTGAAGTTGTGAGAAAGAAGCTTATTTTGTCGGAAGTTCTAACGAAACAACTAAAAGACAGATACATTAACTTAAAGAAACATGTTGAAAAGAAGAAATATTTTGAGATTATAAAACCAGATCTTTTGAAGAAACACAAATTGCTGCACTTATCAAAACCGTTTTTCAGACACGGGACATACAAAAGACCGGCACCAGGAAAATAAATGCTCAATTTATGAAAGTTAAAAAGACATAGAAGATTTTTGGAAAATGACGAGAACTCCTGAATGTGCCCAGGAAAGAAAGATTTTATTAGGTCTAAAGGAGAGGTAAAACAAAACGTGTTTTGTGATACTATGAAAAATTTGCACAAAAATTTCTGTCGAAGGTTGAATATCAAATAAGCTTGGCAACATTTTGTCGACTTCGACCTTTTGGGTGACTTGGCGAGCATAAAGACCGAAACACATGCGCATGTGTCATTCATGCAAATATTCAACTGATTATAATGAAATTGTATGAAAATAAAGCCTTATGTTGCGGTAATATAACAAGATTTCTAGCTATGATAACATGCAATGTCCATTCAACGAAATGTTTGTTACGAGAATGTGATGGTTGTTCAAACAAAGGGATGGAATATTATCTTCCACAGCCAAACCGAAGAGTGACCTATCATCAGTGGATGTATGAAACTACATCCTATGAAAAAAATGGAAAGATGAAGACAGTACGAAAACCCGTTAAAAAAGCGATCAATGTTTCACTAAGAAAACTAGTGCTCCAGTTAGAAGAAAAGTTGCCTTTATTCTTTAAACATGTTGCCACGATAACGCACCAGTATCAGACCATCTCAGAACTTAAAAAAAAATTGACTGACAATGAAGTCCTTATTCATATAGACTTCAGTGAGAACTATTGTTGCAAATATAACGAAGAGATTCAGGCAGTTCATTTTGAGGGGCCAGGCAACAAGTTACACTCCATACAGGGTGTTATATTTACGTGACAATGATACTGTTAAACCCCAAACTTTTGTTCTCTCTGAAAATAACAGGCACGATACTATGGCGGTATGGGCACACTTAGTACCAGTTTTAAGTGGCTTAAGAATCAGAATTTAAACATACACAGAATACACATACTAAGTGATAGTCCTGTCAATCAGTACAAGAACAAGTTCATGTTCCACGTTGTATATCGTCATATAAATGATTTATTTCCGGGTACGACATTTTTTCATGGCATTACTCAGAGCCAGGCCATGGCAAAGGCGCACCTGATGGCGTCGGTGGTACTTTAAAAGAACTGCTGACAAAGCAATAGCTGAAGGCCAAGACATCGTGGATTTAAGTTCACTCAAAACATTTTGTTGGCTAGATGTTCTTCAATAATTCTTTTGAAGTTACCACTGCAAATATCGCAGAGATTGAAGACTTAGTTAAACAGTCACAAACCATCACTGCATTCCGCGGAACTCAAAAAATTCGCCAATTTGTCTTTACTGATGTCCTGGAGTTTAGAAGCCTTTCATGTTCTGAATGTGAAGGAAAATGTAAACATTTTCATTTGGGGTATTACTCATCTTCAAATCCTTGCATTAAAAAAACCCAAAGCATTTCACTTGGCCGTCGTAGTGAAATGCAAACACGAACCAAATCACATGGTGGACAATCATCGAATGATGTTATATGTACATCATATAAAAATCCCACTTATAATATAGGCGATCATGTCCTGATCAAATGGGACGAAAAAGTTTATCCAGGCGAAATAATGTCAGTTTTTGAAGAAGGTGCTTTAGTAAAGTGTATGAAAAAAGGAACCAAATCTTGGAGATGGCCAATAATTAAGGATGAACAGCTGTATCACTGGAATGATATTCAGCAGAAAATTAGGCCACCAACATTAATCAAAAAAGGATGTTATTCTGTGAAGGAAATAGATGATAATATCTAATTGAGATGACTGTTTTTGTAACTTTGAGACTGAATAGATAAAAAAGTAGATTTTCAGTTATAAGTAATTTTCATTGTTTCGTTGATTTCGCCTATAAGGCTATTGTTAAAACTAAATAATATAAGAGAACTTTACTCCATTGTCAAAATGCCAGCTAAGTTAATTATTAAGAGAAGATATTTTGTTTTTTACTCAGTTTTATACTGCCACTGTAATTGCAATATAGAAATTTAAGTTAAGTTAAATGAAAATGATCCAGTGGTATAACAATAACCTTGTGATTTTCTGTTAATACTAATATAAAAAAATAATTACTAAATAAAAAGATAATTTAAAAATAAACAATTTTATCCCACGTCATTCCCTCACGTAAGTCGTCATTCCCTCATTTTCATTTTTTTAAAATATCTTCATAATCCACGTAAAATACGTTTATTCTAGGGACCACTATATAATTAAATTTTTGCAACATCAAGACCACAAAATTCATAGAAAATATATACAATTTCTTTTCAATATTATTTGCGAATTACATAATGACAAAATTTCGGGATTTCGTGAGAATTACCCATTAATGGTGGAACATTTCTACTTATTTATAATATTGAAATTGCAATTTTTGTTGATTTTAAATAAATATTCTCACCAACCGGTTATGCAGATGTTGCTGACACTTTCCCCAGCTTTGTCGCACGTTTTCTGCTCATAATTAATTTGTCTCGCGTAATGATCGTTGTCCTTGCCCCGTCTCAAGGAATGAGTTTTGACATAACTTTGACGTTCAATTAATAATTTTATAATTATATATAGGGATAATAAAGATGTACGTACATATTTTTCTTTTCTTTAAAAAAAACAGCCGTTGAAGGATGTACGTCGTGCATATCGAGATGCTCAGAATATGTTTAGTTAGATTTAATATAATTATTAATACTATTCTAGTATCTTTTTCATGCCGCTGGATTTTATCATTGTTCCGCTCGCTAGAAATATCATCAACGCAATCGTGATGACTAGCGTTCTATCTTACCCTTAATACGAAATTTTCAACCACGCGTACTGCAAAAATCTGGAATGATGTATCATCAGCGGTATGCTCAATAAATTATGACAACAAAGGATTTTTCAAGAAACGAGCACATTCCTTTTTAAAAGGCCGGCAGCGCACCAGTGACTCCCCTGCGGTTGAGGGTGTGTATGGACGGCGGTGAACACATAATCTCCAGCGTCTTGTATGTTCGTTTCTCGTTTAAC
Source organism: Eumeta japonica (assembly GCA_005406025.1). Lineage (NCBI taxonomy): Eukaryota > Metazoa > Arthropoda > Insecta > Lepidoptera > Psychidae > Eumeta > Eumeta japonica. Next base: position 104,142 of record BGZK01001008.1, read on the forward strand.
AAGCCCATGAAGAAAATCTTAGCACTACGATACGGAAAACGAAAAAAGTTTCAAATAAAGAGAATCCAATCTAAAATTCTCGGATATTAAAGTGCGGGTTGTTTCCTAATTGCAGGGTGAATTATCCGTAAATTTACTATTTGAATTACGATGGATCTAGGTAATAGCGGCTTAACCGATATGAGCGGACCGGCGCGGGCGGCAGGTGCGGGCGACACGCGGCGCCGCCGTCCCGGGCGCTGTACTAATTTGTCAGAATTAAGAGGCGGTCCCTCATCAACCCTCTATCGGGACAAGAACTGTCACTACTGCGTCTCGGCTGAGATATTGCACGGATATTCATCGCGCCTATGATAAGTGATCAATCTCTGACTATGGATTTTCCTATCCAAATTGTGTGAAATGATAATTAATTAATGCATTTATTAGTTTTTGAGGACTTTGTGTGTTCAGATGGGACGATTGAAGCTTATTGAGGCGGCTGCATTTTAGTAAATAGCAGAACTGCCGCAAATAATATAGCAACAAATTACAATTATTGTAATAAATTATTTTCATATTTTTTCTAAATTTCGTTAATATTTGTAGAAACTTCACTCCTAATCTAACAAATTTTAAGACTATGAGATTAACAGCACTCAAGTTATTGTCGAACAAAGATACAAATATAAAATCGTCGCAGTTAACTCTAAGATCTTGTTTCGCTCGGTCGACAATATAGTAAAAAGCTCTAGATATATGCTACAATACTTCTTTATAACATATATCTGGAGTGCTTTTTGTACATTGTGTGAAAAGAGTTTATTAAAGAAGGATGACTCCAAAAATTTTCGCTATTTTGAAAATCATAGAGCTCAAATATGTTGGTATATACATATAAGTTTTCATTTTGTAAGATCAAGAATATAGCCATCTATGTTATTTTAAAACTCTTGTAGCACGAAACTAAACTTTAAAGCTTATCAAAATTTCGAATTGATCTGATTTTTTTTTAATATGTTAAGAGAAAGCATTTTACAGTATTCTCTTCCCAACTATATGTCTAGCACAAATTAACACATAGATAAGCTTTGATATTAATATTTAAATATCCGACTTTGGAAACTGATTTCGATTATTTCTAGAGATTTAACATATTATCACAATAATTGTCAGATTAGCCATTTAGTACCTTAAAATTGAGGCATCTAAAAAAAGTCGATTTTGAAAATCAGAATGTAAACAATAAGTCCCCGAAAATTATTAACAAAAATCTTAGTGAAAGCTAAAATATTGAGCGGTGTCTACAGCGATACTGCCGATATTAGAACATTTTATACTTTTCCCACAATAATCTGTAAATTACTTCAATGAATAAGCACCAGTGTGAAGTGATAATAAGATCTCCTGCTCAAGTGTCGCGTATTCCCGGACGTAATAAGAAGCTCGTTTTTCTCGTCATCCGTCTTACAGATTACCCACGGGTGAAATCCATCAGGGCTCAGATCGCTAATTTATTGCTCAGAGCGTGTAAGTGTTTTGTTACGATGTTTCTGGCGTTGTGTACATGCTGCAACGTGTGAATGCTTATTTACGTAAGTTACATCAAAAATATATTTGCATCTTTGTGCTTGTTTAATTTAGAAAATATCGTTGTTGTTAAGCTCATAAAAAAATAAGCTCATAGAGAAAATATTCTCTTGTTTACATTGTATACATGTGAGCGATTTTCCTCTTTGCATATTACCTTTTGCGCGCTATTTGGTCCGTGTGGACTACGAAATAACACTAACAGCAAACTAGTTAAAAACATTAAAAGTTATTTATTTATTGTATTAATAAAACGTCAAAGTATGTATGATGTTATAGCATGATAAAATTATTGAAATTTCCATTACAATTAATATGTATCAGTAAAGATAAATAGTGTTAAGCGTCAGTGATGAGTTTGCATATTTGGGGATTATCTATGAGTTTCTCGTAGAGTGCTAATGAGCAGAGCGTCGAACAAACAGCTGTCTCGTCAGAGCCAGACGGGGGTGTACATGTTCTTAATTAATAGTTGTTGCGGTATGGCCTCAGGGTGGCGCTGCGGTCGCCGGGCCCGACTGCGTGCCGCATCAAGGTCGCAACCCGGCCTGTTCTCCACACAGAGACCTGCCAAAATGCCATGTAAATAGTTTTTATTTAATTATACATTCAGGATATATTTAGTTTTGCGGTAACATTGAATAAAGGATAATAGAGTTAAGATAGCGGCCGAATACTAAAACGCCACTAAAATTTTTGAGACCTGCTTAATTATTTATCAAGCTGTTGGCTTAGTGCACATTGGATGTTCGAACGCACGTATAAAGAATAGTACGTATCAAATACCGGGTGTTGCCTTCATTTGTACGAGGGGTGTTCAATATAAAGTGATAACGAGGCACAAACTTTTTGTAACCAAAAAAAGTAAATAGTGTCTGGTAAATCTGTAATATTGATTAGATTTAAAAAAAATGAAATTACATTAATATATTTTTCATTTTAAAAATGAAAGTCTTTTGTTTTCAGTCTATCGTAGGGTGTCGTCGAAAACGGAAAAAGTTGAATTGCGCGTGGATAAGAGTCTGTGCTTGAACAATTTCACTACGAAATAAGTTAATCAAGACTTACAGGATATTTTAGGAGCAAATGCTCCACGATATTCTGCCCGTTGGTGCACCGAATTTAAATTCGGGTAGCCCAACATCGCTAGTGACGTAAGAAATGTGTAGAGAATTTGAAAAAAATATTTCACCAGATTGTCGTGCGGCCGAATTTATAGCTAAAGGAACAAAGATTTCGTTTGGTGGTGTACGTAGCATTTTACACAAAGGCTTGGGGATGAAAAAAGTATTCACGCGCCGGGTCCCCACAACGCTTACCGATGCACAAAAACAAACCAGACTGAATATTTCTCGAGCTTCTTTGGAATGGTTACAACTAGATCTCGATAGTTTTTTGATTCGATTTACAACCATGGAAGAAACGTGGCATTACGATCCAGAAATAAAATTACAATCCACTCGGAAAAGCAATCATCTCCAACCCCTAAGAAGTTCAAGGCGAGCCGTTCTGCCGAAAAAGTCATGGGCGAAAAATATTAACTATTATAAAAGCTTTTTACTCTTTACTTATACTCTACATATTAGTTCTGTCTATATACAATAAATTTATTCCCACTTAAACATAAGATAACTGTAATATTCAACATATTATTAATCTAATTCTTTGTTACATTCAGCAGCAGAATAATAGAGCTGTTAAGCTTTAATTATCACGATAAAAACAAGAAAATTTCAGAATAAAATTAACATTAAGGCAAACCTAAAATTTTTGCGGTGTTGACACTTACATGTGTCGGCTTTTATACATCTAACTACCACAGATGAGGTCACCGCACAGAAATTAACACGTAAACTATTTTTTAAATAATTACTGAAAATATAAACAATTTTGATGAGGGATTGATAAAGCAAATCCAGAGTAAATTATTGAGTAAAAAAATAATATAAACGTTTAATGACTTTTATAAAAGTTAATATTTTTCGTGTCATAGCAAAATTAAATTTTGAATAATATTGTTTTTCAAGATTTATAACAGATATAAAGCAATTAAGAAAAAGTATCTGAGGAGCGATTTTTTGGCATATAGTTTAAAATATATATATTCCGCGCTAACTTCTTACTGTTTTAATTATAATTGAACGCACCCAAACAGCTTGAAGGATCGTCTATTTTTTCGCCGAAGTTTTTCCTGAAAGTCCAAGCGCGTGTGGCCGATGATCGTCTAGTGACCGCGGAGGGTTCACTTCACTCTCTTGTGTTAATAATGTTTGTGGGACAACCTGCATTCATTTGTTTTCCTCTGCGGGTTCGCGTGTCGACCGCCTACTTAGTCTCCTATGTTGCCTGGCCAATTTCGGGCCCGGCCCAGCTGTATGTTTCGATTTCTTTTTCGCATTCTAAATCATCTAACGGATTGAACGAATTCGCTAATTCGAAAATTTGGAGAAAGCCTGCATCCGCTTTGGTCAGTATTAACTCATTCTAGGTCTAAAAATCAACAAAGGTCGTCAAAAATGCTTCATATGTCTCTATGTACTTGGTTTCGATACTCAGTATAATCATCAAAGCGTGCCTGCAATTTAATTTTATTCTTTGGATTGTTTAAGCTCGCTATACTCTTAAACCACGTTACTTTGGATTTAAAACTCGCTAAACAGAAACAAAACTAGCAAAACTCACAAAACTTCAGTTATAGAAAAAAAACAAAATATATTCTTGCGGAATACCAGAAGAATTTTACCGAAAGTCAAAGGAAATTAATATAACACCCGCATAAATACTTGATCATTATAAAAAATATTTATTATGTAAAAGAAAATAAGATAATATTATTGCTCGCTTGCGAAACACGAATTAAAATACATGCAAACTACTCAACCAAAAAAAAATATTAAAAGGAAATATTCTAAATTAAAAAAAAACAATCTAAGAAATAGCCCACAAGTTAGTATATAAATAAATTCCTAACAAAAATAAACTACTTTAAACCGCTAAGAATTATCTACCTAAGAAATGTTATTTTTATTGCCCGCGATATATTTTATATACAATGTCTAACTAAGAAACCTACTTACCCTAGTTATATTTGTACATTAAATCCATAACATTAAACATATATGTTTGCCCGCCTTATATATAAGTAAATAAAAAACCATTCGCTTGTGGTAATTTACGTTACACGATATATTTGTAAAATAATAACAGAATGTTTTCGGTCTTGACCTTGACCGTTGAACGTTTGATTGGCAACAGTACGATTTACACTGCTCGTACAAGCACCTTCTGATAACCAGTTTGCACATCATCTAAATAAACCCCGTATTTACCTCGAAGTTGAGGGAATTCAAATTACAATAAAATTACCCTAAAACTCGAAATTAAAAAAATCAAGATATTACTTTAATTGAATATTAAAAATCCGCAAAAAACTCCTAAATGGATCGTTCGCATATCAACCGCCCACTTAGTCACCTACGTTCGTTGAACGTCAAAATGGCGTTTCCTCCCGCGCTGTTTGTCTCGCTCCACGTCCATCCATATGGTCAAGGGATGACAAACTATAATTATGCAAAAGATATGTGCGCGCACACACACAGAAGTCGACAGCGATGGCGCAGAGGGGACATGACGGCATGCGTCATACCGTTTTCGGTGACGGTATACGGGTTGATTTTACTGCCCAGGCGCGAAAATAAATACTTCACATCAAAAAATTCACACAAAATTTACCTTAAGTCTGGATATAATGTCATAAACAGGATCTATCCAAAATTCTCTTTGTCGTTGTCATTGTCGTTTATAATAATGATAAAGTAACCAGACACAATCTTATTCTTCGATATTCATTTTTCGACTAGCGTTTCTGGATGTTCATTCAATAATGCGCGTCAAACGCACGTCCGAACGCTTAGTCTGTACAAGCCCTATAATTTAAATTTTTCAAGGTATGAAGTTTTCAAAACTAAGACCAACACAAATTAAGTACCACTGTAATGTGTTGTACTTATAATTCCTTTACCACATCAGATTTTTTTTATAAAAGGGAAAAAACGTTAATTTTTAAAATGAAATAAGAAATCTGTTATTATTTTACCAATACGTATATTTCAACATTTATAAAAAAAAAATAACATTAAATAAAATTATTACTATAGGAGCATTTAGAGTAACCTCTTTCACTTTTCGCTAAAAATTGCGCCTGGGTGTGGTTTTTTTTTGTGAATATCATCAGCAATATCACGTTTCAGTAACCAGCAGTAATGATACATATTTACATTCCATCGTCATTGATTCTTGATAGACGCTTGCCTGCAACATGCATTAACATGCAGCATGCTACCTACCGCTTACGCTCGAATCTGCCTCCTCACTACGAATCTCTATACAAAGAATTGAATATTGATTCGAGAGGATTGACAGATATCGAACATCTAAGCATGTGTTATTTTTTTTATAATTATTTTAGTCCGCTAATCGTTATATTGTTAATTGACATGAATATTAACCACACGACAGCGGATCACTTAACGAGGTTGAGTCGGTTGTTTTTAACACTCCTTACACCCTGGTGAATGTGACTGTCGACGATTTCCTGAGGATGTGCCTGGTTGGCATGAAACGTACAGAGAATTAACAATATAACGATTAGCGGACTAAGATAATCATAAAAATAAATAATACTTGCTTAGGTGTTCGATATTTGTCAATCCTCTCGAATCAATATTCATTTTTTTGGATAGAGATTCGTAGTGGAGAGGCAGATTCGAGAGTCAGCGGTGGATTACATGCTGCATGTTAATGCATGTTGCAGGCAAGCGTCTACTATGGATTTTCGCGAATTAACACCTCACACAATACAATATTGGTCCTTGATTCCATAGTTTTGATGTCTTGATGAAACCGTTCTCCCTGTTCTTCATTACGCTCACGAAGATCAGGAAAAAATCTATATGTAAATCTAGAAAGTAGAATTTTATACTCATGTTGCATCCTACCTACTTTTTGATATTTTTCCAATGAAGTTGCTAAGTTGCTATAATATTTTTATAGTTAGGGTTTTTGTGATTCCCAAAAAAATTCTTAACAACGTTTTTAAATGCCAGCCAAGCTTCTAATTCAGCAGCATTAATTGGTGCATCAAATTCTCCATTGCTCATCAAATATCTAATTTGTGATCCATCAGATACCCCTTCTTTTATTTTTGCATCAGACAATCTCGGGAATTTTCGACTGAGGTATTTAAAACTATCATTGTCCTTATCAAACTCTTTGACGAATTTCTTCGTCAAACCCAGTTTAATATGAAGAGTAGGTAAGTTTTTCGTAAAAAAATTTTGTTATAGGTATAACCAAATGTATTCATACTATTTTGACATTTTCTTGTAAGACATTTTGCTTTTTAAATATTGTTCAACCACGAATAATTGATAAAATTCAAAAAATATCAAAAGCAAAACACTAACACATTTTTTTAATTTACACTATAATTTTAGTAAAAAAATTGTAAGCAAAGTTACTTTAACAGCTTATTCCCGTGTAAAGCCTTTTGGCTGAGTGTATCGCTGTTGCAACTAATAGATTTTTCATGAGAAATCGTACAATTTGCGCCAAAGAATAAGATTAATTATTGTTTCATTTAGGAGGTGTACAAAGTTAGGCATATTAAGAGAAATTGTTGTCCGTTGATGATTATGATTTCACATTAGTTTAGATTACTGGTTCAAACAATGAAACCTTAAAAACACAACACATTTTCAATTAAGCATTCGTTTGTTCACGAAATTGAATTCATCTATGTTTACCGCGCCCCAAAGGTTGTTTGCACTCGTCGATTACTTATTGGTAGGCAAATATGAGAATTTTCGTTGATCAACAGCAGCCGAATTGAATTCTAAAACTGACAGGTTTTGAGAAAAACTCATGACAAATTTAAAACCAAAGATAATTTTGTAATTCTTTGTCGGCATTTCAAACTTTTTTTTCATAAAATTATACTATTCCTTTACTACGTATATCCGGACAGATGAAATCCTCATATCAGTTTGCGTACAACAGATATCGTCTATGATAATCAAATGATAAATACATTAAAATACATTCGAACGAGTATAACAGTAATCTCAGTAAGGCGACAACGGCGATGGGAGCTGACGGTCGAAGAGAACTAACTCATTTCCTTCGAATGAATGGTGAGAAAAAAAAAACAATTTCCGCGGCCGGCGCATACATACGTTTAGCGGCCTTAATTTCGGAAGCTTCCCTAAATCCATACACCTGTCCCGCGGCCCTTGTTTGCGAGGCAGTATTAAGAAGCATTTTGTAGCGCGTTTCTGGCACAGCTCTCTTATTTATTGCTGGCGCAGTGAACGTGCTCCATGCGAATTTGTTCTCATAATATTTCTAGCGAAATGCTACACGTAGTTTATGTGTCTAACGGGCCCGTACAAAATGGGACCCTAATCCGGGCATTTTACGGTCGCGTGTGCGGACTTTGTTCGCGCACTCGTACGTTCATCCGAATGCTTTTGTCTCCTTATTTACTTTAATGTGATATTTTATAATATTTCACGTGTAACATCCGCCCTTTTCCCATTTGCTGCCAGCATTTTTATTACGTTCTACGAATGTACCTTCCTTATCGTTCCTTTTTATTGGGGATAATGAATTTTGTTTTGTGGACGTTTTTGTTGAAATATCCGTTCAATTATTTCAAAGATCACTGCAATGAGTTCTAGTTAAAATTCTCGTTATAGAATTGGCAAAAACTCAATAATTTCGATATACACTATAGTAAACGCTCCTCTTACAACTAACAGTTGACATCGTACTGGTACAAAAGACACAGAAAGTAGTAATAAAACACAGAAAGTAGTATTTAGTTTCCATAATGAGATTTCTAAAAACTCACCACCCTTTTTTATTTTAACAGTGCCGCGGGTGGGTCAGGTCTTATTTACTTCATTACTGAGGTATAGTTTCCCATGATCTCTACATTTGATATCATGGACATTCCCGTCACGTTGTTACATTCCAATTAGGAGTTACTAAGGACCGTCATCACCGATGTGGTGATAACGTCTAGGATCGCCAGCTTAATGTACTCCGCGAGGTGTAGAGCGAGTGTTTTAAATCGATATAACTTAAGAAGTCCTTCATGGTCGATTCCCTCGTGGTCAAGATCGAACCAGTCTTATTTTTATAGAGCCTTAGCGATAGGGGTATAAAAAAGCTGAGGTAACAATAACAAACAAGCAAGGTTTTATTATATGTATATATATATTCGAATCGAAGCGGACATTTTCTTTTTTGCACATTTTTTATACCTTCAGCGCTGGCATTGTGTGGCATAAGACATGTATGTCAATTCGATGAGGTTTTCTCAGCCATAATTTTAAAACGATGTCTTGGAAATCATTTTCAACGCACTGTATCCGTATGTCGTTTAGATCTTAGCTACTTATATACAGAAAATAAGCTAAAATCATAACTGCTATAATTTATAATGGCATCACAAATACTGATAGTGACTTTTTGGTAATATTTTCATCTATAAAATAAAATCATATAAAAAAAACTAACAATGAAAAATATATATTATCACATTTGTAATAATAATTTGCATTCACAATTTTGTTGCCAACAAAATTCTTTTAGTCTTTTTATTTATCTACAGTCTTCTTCGAAAGTTCAGAGCTCTGTAGGTACATAAGTTTAAGGAATAAAGTATTAAGTTTAAAAAAAAGATTTACTCTTTTTAAAGTCTTTGAAAATTTCAGTTCGATAGAGGTTTAGTAAATTTTGAATTATGTATAGGTAATATTCTTTTTATGATTTTAAAAATATTCAGAAAGGCACTCCCAAAGCTTAATCAGCTTCAGTCCTCAAAACACTTCCTTGAATGCCGCAAAATCCATTGAAATCGGTTCATTTCATCTAAAGACATTTCCGAAGAAAAACTTTCAAAAAATAGTAAATCTAACTAAATAACTTCTAAAAAATTGCTTTGATAAAGATTGAGCGCACGTTAATTTAAAAAGGTTTTTACTTTGAATGGCTTCAAATTTTGATTAATCTTAAGTTGAAATATTAGAAAAAATCATATTAACAATATGAAGAATAAGTGCAAAAATATGTAAAGGCTCTTGAGTTCAAATAGCTCAGAAATGCATGAATACAGTTTTGGACCGTCTACACTTAAAAGTAACAAAGAGATTTCTTGATCGTTTCCTTTGAGTTCTAAACTTTTTTCAGCGTATGCACATAATACGATGAAACAAAAGCAATTTACATATTTAAATAACATTTAATTTATATTGTTTATTCACAACTATTTAATAGCTACAGTTACCTGTTTTTTTCAGTTACATTTATAATTTAGGTTTTACGATTTATTACGAATACAACTTCTGAAAAATTAAAGGTAATCAAATGCCACGAACTTCATTCAAGACTGAAAAGTTATCATACCAACTCTGTCTCTATCATCATATTTTCATCATCGTCTATAATAAATAGGATTCATGAAAGAAATTCATGAGTCCTTCCGTTTCTATCGAAGAGCTTCTTACACATTTTAGTTAAGAAGTCATCAAAACAAAATAAGTAAATGAATGAGTGGGTGCACTATTAAAGTCAAAGTCGATTTGAGAGTGCAATCGAAAAGTTGCATTTCTCAAATCAATTTCCAAATCATTTGCAAAATCATCTCGTCAACACCACCGTTGTTGTATTGTGATCGCAATCGAATCATGCACGTCTGTAGATTAGATTTAACCAAATTTTTAGATTTATTTATAAAATTGTGACATATATGTGTACGTATATGTAGATCTAATTATTGAGATATATATTTAAAAGAAGGTTTAAGCCGATGATACAGCATCCCGGTATATTTAGATCAGATTACAAGAAGTCCGGAAAATTCGTTACCCGTTTGAGTGAGTCCCGCCGTGAGCGATTTAGCAGGTCACCGCCACCGGAATTTCCATAATATAGATATTTTCCCATTTCGACGCCGCGGCCGGCACCTGGCGCCCTCCCGCGCTCGATATGGACGAACTTTCCTTTTCAATGAATGTTTTAAAGTCGTTTGCGTTTGTTATTGTTTGCGATCGGGGAAGTTCAATGCTAAAGGATAAAGCGGTTTATAGAAGTTCCTCTTTTCGCGGCGCGGGCGTCGTAACGTTAGGTGTGAGCGCACCGGAACTTCGGCTGCCGACGAGAAATATTATGTACTCGTGTCGTTTTCCGAAACGATCTGGCTCTCTTTACACTCTAGCGATTTTATTAAGCGTGTAAATTTTTTAAATGTAATATCTGACCGAAAAATAATAGCTCCGAATAGTTAAGATGAGATTAAACGTAAAACCATTATGTAAACAAATAGAACTGTTCGCTTTGCTTATAATGGAACGCGAAAATAATACGTATTCGGCGTTATAACTGGAAGATGTAAACGCAAGATTAAAGCGCGCGCCATAAATATTACACAGCAGATATTTTTCCATTCGGCTTAGAAGCCAATTTACCGGATGCTAGAAGTTTTATGGTTTCAATATACAATATTTCATTCATAATCAGGATATAATCTTAACCTTCGCGGTAAACAGGAGAAAATAATTAAGTGTTGCAAGGCAGGCCGGTCGCGACGGAAAACGCCGTAAATTAAGTGGAAACACGTATTTTCCGCGGGACCCGTTTTACGTCAGCATAACGAACATCGCGTAACGGCGTAATAGCGCAATAACGCAATTACGGCCCGAAAGCGATCGCAGTTATCCTCAACCTTGATAACTTTTAACGAATCGAGCGGACTCAAACGGAGCATAACGGCGGCCCATTCCGAGATCGTTGTCGTCGAGATTAATTCTGTTAAACAAACTCGCGGTAAGAGGTAACAGGGTAGCGGAGATAAGGCGGCGGAAATTGCCTTAGCGGTGGGCAGAGCGCGCGCGCCGCGCTGATGGATCGCCGGATCGCATGACCTGGTAATTGTTACCTCGGCCGGCGCGCGGCGGCTCGCGTGTCCACCGCTACGCCTTTGTTGTGACGCTTTAATAGAGAGGTTTGCGACTCCTACTGTTTGCCTGATGCGACTAACGCTTCCCGCTACGTCTGAAAATGGGCATAACGTTTTTTTTTTCAGCGTTAAGTACTTAAAATTTTAATTTGTTTTTGTTCAACTTATTTTAATTGTTTTTATTACGTCACAAGTCAAAAAAGCTTCGTGCTTCGTAACTCATAAATCGAGTGGGTCGTCATAGGATTAAATATTTATAAGAGGTAAACGAGCATGCATGCCGTTGGAAAATAGATAGTCACCGTCATCCATAGACATTCCTGACCCCAGGCGAGTCAGTATTACTTTGTCGGCCTGTTGAAATATACGCTCTTTCCTTAGAGACGTCTTTTCGAAATTCTTTGGAAATACCGATAAATGATAAATCAATCCAAAGCCCCGTTGTAGGTGCACGAAATTGTACATGAAGAGTATAGTGGTACACCGTACTATATATTTTCATAATTACACTAAATAAAATATTATCAAAAAATATTTTTTTTATTGTTTATAATTAACAATTTACTAATAAAGTTACCAATTAAGATTTTAGATCGAAGGGGCACAATGGTGCAGTGTGGGCTAAGAGGAGTAAACGGCTGTTTTCCTCAATGCGGTGGCGACTTCTGGAATTGACGACTTAATGTTCTATATTATTAAAATTAAAATTTTTTAAATACCTGAAACACTCTATAAATAATCGATTAAGTGGTTTTTAATTTTTTTTTTGGGATAAGATATACATTAAAGCTGGCTCCATTTCAATTTGTAGCAAAAATTCTACTCCTAGAAGTTAAAAAATAAGAAGGTGAAATAAGAATTATTTAGCCATTGTTAGTGGAAATTCGATTTATTCAACTTTTTTAGTTGCGATTGTGTGTAACTCAAAGTTGGTCCTATTCAAATTTGCAAAAAAGTAAAAATCCACCAATGAAGATTGAAAATTAGAGCTTGAACTTTAAAAATATTTAATAATTATGAGCGTGAAAATAGGATTGCTTATCTTGATATGTTATTGGAACTAGGTATATTACCAGCCACGAAAGAAACTGCTAATTTACATTGCCATTCTATACAACAGATCATTTTATTATTTTCTCATTCTCATCTCAAATAAAAATATCCAAAGTAGAACGGAGTTTCCTGACATAAGCACTACATTCAGAAAACAAGTCTCGAATCAAGAGTTTAATTTTTTAAAACTTTTTATGTCATTATGTGAATAATAGATTTATCATCATTATCATTATTAATTACTTATCGTCATAGATATTATTACGGTAAGGTTAAAATGTTTGCGTCCCTTTTTAGAAAAAGAACCTCACAATTACTCCACATAAATTTTATATCATTTCTCTACCGGCATCAAAAACAAAAAAAAAATATTATTTCTTTTGGTTTTGAAAAATAATTAATTATTAAAATTATCTATATGCTGCCATCTACCGACTTTAATTTTGAAACAACGTCAACATCATTAACGGACGGTAAATTATTTGTTCCAATATTTATATAATCAAATCATCAGATGAGTGTACACACACACACACATACACATTATATATATATATATATATATATATATACTTAAAATATTGTTTATGAAGAAGTTTTGTAATAAAAAGGAAATTAAAATTTACAGTCATTTTGTAAACTAATAATTATTATACATAATTTGTGCGATTTTTTCGCACAGGGTATGTCTACCTATTTAAATAATAGATTTATCATCATTATCATCATTAATTACTTACTGTCAGCATCATCACGCATAAAACTAACTTTAATTTTGAAAAGTCTTTTCATATCAAAGAGAGTATACTTCAATAGTGATTTAATTCAGCATTGGACTCAAAATTGGTTCAATTCGAGAGCTCGTTTAATTAATATTGCGAAGATTCATTTTATTTTTCAATTTCTAGTTTTTACCACGCGTACTATCATAATAATTTCTAAAATATCGTATCAATGCAATAACTTAAAAGGAATTAAAATATAATTCCAAGGTTCTCTAGATAAAACCAAAATTTTCAAAGTGAGGCTTAATGATCATAGACAATAGTCATCTTAATGAATTACATCACTCACTAGTTTACCAATAGTTCTTTATATAATTTCGTGATCGTTACACCATTATATCGTCCTTGTGGCAGATTGTCTCATACTTTATAATATAAAAATTCTGATTGTTTTGTATTTACTATGTTAGACTGATTGCCCCGTACATCATAATGTCAAAATACTGAATTGTCTCATACTTTATGTTAAAATACTGTTTGTTTTGTATTTTATAATGTCAGAATTCTGATTGTTCCTTTCTTTATAATGTTAAAATACTGGTTCGTATCACATAAAATACAATGAAACGTCACTGGAAGGACGCAAGAAAAGTATAAACGGTTTTCGTTGAGATTTACTTTCTCTTTTTATGCTATAGACTACAATATAGCAAGGGTTTAGTGCATCCGATCGCTGCGTTGCACATGCAATGTGGATGTCTCTGCACCGATTGTTCACAGATCGCCGGCTTATGTGCACTCATTCGATCCCCGCTGAATCAATTCACTTCATACGATGATTAAAGCCATATGTATCTCTGCCTCCATCCGTGCGCACTGCAGTGCGCAATGCAATTATTTTAGCAACATCGTTTCTGGGTTTTTTATTGAATTAATCAATGATTATAAGCTTTCCCATTGTAAGTAGGTTACTCAATATATTTAGATTATGAGGCTCCTCGCAAATATTTTATTTTTATATTTATGATTAATTTGGCCTATATATATATTTCCTCAATCTTACAAAACTTCGATGAGGCTTCGCATTTGGAATAAAATAAATAAAAATGTATATGGATTTTACGATACCTTTCGAAGAAAATACAGTGAATATTGAAAACTGCTAAAAAATGTAACAGAAGATCACCAAAAGAAAATATGTTAGGTATTATAAAGTTTGTGAAGAAAGCAATCCATTAAATATATCAGTACAGTAACAAAACTACATAACTTGCTTTTTTCTTTCGAAATAGTTTTGAGTAAAACACAGTCTAAGACTCATCGATTGTGATATCGTCCTTATGAGTGGTGTTTCAGAAACGTTGATTTTAAAGTACATTTTATTTGATAGGATGGTGTTACATTATATTTTATATAACATAGGTAATAGAACGACAGAAATATTAGATATAGAAGGATTAACAGTTATGTATATGTCTCGTATTTGGCTGGCTGTAAGTATCTACCTACTGTTTTGTAATAATGTAGATTGTAGATTAATTCAAAATGAATTCATTTATGGTAAGCAATTTATTTTTGTAGAATATCTGAAGATATCGAACTTGAGTCGATTATTCATAATTATGGTAGTTTATACTATGTCTTTTCTCAAATATCCATTCAAATATGGTTGAAAAAGGCAGCGATAACGATATGACTCTATGGCGTTCATATGTTCAATATTCACAGTAAACGATATCATTTAGTTGGCCGCGCGAGCGCCGTGACCCACTTCATATAACCGCCTTTCTGGAGCGACAAAATAAACAAAATAACATATTCCGAACGATATGCTGTCGTCACATTATTACTTGCGTCACGTATGTATTATTCATAGTAGTGTCTGTTCATGTTATACCAGTGATAAATCTACGGATTATTTTCCCCACAGTGTTTCCCTCCCTCGCCGGATGCGAAAATGGACCGTATTGGAACGCCGTCCCCTATATATGCCCTGAGTATGCCACGTAAGTGCTTTAACTTATTAATATGATACATTGCTCATGTTATACTAGACGGAGTCTTGGTGTCTAAGCTCTGTTTTGGGGTATAATTAAACGATATAATTTAAGTACATTATTAATTTTGAAATGTTATTATCGTATGTGATATACTATTATACATTATTCTATTATTTCTATTTTTAGAAAAATAAACGTCGAGACTTCAGTGTTTTCTTATTAACGTATGAATTTATTAATATATTTTACGTAGTTATGTCTAGTACCCATTACACTGTACTTGAAAGTGTATTAGACAGAGTAATAACATTAAGTGTACTAACAGGGTAGTAAGATAGAATGTCACTACTAGATGTGGCGTTTAGTGGCTATTTTGCTAATATAAATCGTTAATTTATCGGCGTGACACGTTCGTGTGACGCTGCCTTGTGACCTTTTAACATTTTTCCACATCCACTTGCCATTCCTTAGTGTCGAAGTTTATAGCCCTAAGTTGCACCTTAAAGAAAATTATACTTTCTTTACTATTTTACTCAAAATTCATATTTGTAAATATAATCTTCGGATCTAATGGTAATCTAAGCATTCATTAAGTTCAATTATGCGCATAGAAGTTATCATTTTTAGGTTTTTCATAGACAGTGAAAGGTACATTCAAAAGAAAGTTACCATTTCGTTTTTGAATTGTAACATAGCACGTAACATTGCAAAAATAGACTTCTATACAGTAATTTAGAAGAAACATAGTTATCCAAAACAAGTACTATATGGAAAGTAATAATGCCGCCCTTTTAATGGGCACTTACGGAATTGGAAGTAAATTTATTTTTACTTCAATTTGCAGTAAACTCTTTTAGAAATAATTCAACGCAACTAAAAGTTTATGACTTTCTTTAGATTATTATTGATCAAGTTTCTGTGTTTTTGAATCAGTAATTCTTGTCAGTAGTTCTTATTTTTGATAATTTTTGCTTCCACTATTGGAAAGCTGTTTGACGTACCTTGTACCATTATGCCATTTTTTTCTCAATTTGTTTCTCAAATAGCTTTCTTGTCTCCAAGTCCCTTTATAGAGAGAATATAATAACTATTTGCCAATCATTATATTGTATTTAAGCCAAATTGCAAAATTGTTAAATTGATTAGTCGTACTAGCTCCAAAATTTCATTTAGCTTTAACGCTTTAACGTTTCGCAATTCACAGAACAATACAAATGCGATGAGTCTTCCTTGAAACGATGAGCGTATTCAAAGAAATCTCGGGATACCGCCGGTCATATTATTAATCATTGCTTCAGCGAAACAGTGATAAATTACACCGCCCTGCGGAGCACGCGTGATACAAATACAACCTTCTGTCGCCGAGTTGCCTTTGTAACCGAAATCTATCTTTTTCTTTCCTTATTCCAATATCAACTCTTTTTTTATCTTCCTGAATTGCCTCCGCTTTCTGATTTGAATTTAATAGCTGCAGAGCGCTTCGTTCAACTGATATACATCAGTGAATACTTTTTTGTAATGTGTACTTATTATTTAAAAATGTAAATCGTGCTATTAGAAGTTAACGATATTTATTCAAAATGTAAGTCGTCGCACACTATGAGTAAGTATTATTAGGTGACAACTTATACGGTAATTAAAGCTTTTTTAATCACTAAATCACCAAATAATCACCGAAAATGCTAACAATTATTCTTACTTGATTATTTTAATATTATTTTTTTTTACTAATAAATAATTCCTAAACCTTTTAGAATGCAACACATGAATAATAATATTGTTACGTAATGGTCATATCGAGCGTTCGAAAAATGAGATCATATGATAAGAAATACATAGAAATAAAAAAGGCGTATATACAGAAACATACAGTTCCAATAAATTGATACGGATCCACTTGAACGCTTGTCTTTAATCACACTTGACTTGTGAACGCACTAATTGTAGACACAAAACTATCTTGTTCGCGCCCACATTTTGCTATTTACACTCGTCTAATAGCCGTTCATAATATTCATGAATTGTAAATAAATCGATAAATTAATAATTAAAAAGCATACCATGACGTAAATAAACAAGATTTATTGTCTTTCATAAATTCTAAGCCATCAAACCACACATCAAAGTGCCGACAAAGATAAAGGCGTGGTGAGGCGAGCGGGAGGGATTATTTCCGAGTAGAGAATTTTATTTAAGAATTTTTTAAGAGGGTTTGTAGTTTTATTTTTAATTGCAACCGTAATTCGCAACAGTATGGCTTGTAATTTCGGTAATGGGGACCCGAGAAAATACTATGCCGACCTAATTGGTGATATAATCGGGTAATAAGGAGCGGATTAAAAAAGCCTGAAGTCAGTGATAAAACAACTGATGACGTCAGTATACTTTAACATTTAAGTAACTTAAAAATAAATAACGAAAAATTGAAGCCCTGAGTAAAGAGATACAAGAGAAAAAATAATTGACTCTTGTTATCTATAAGACGAAGTTAATTTATATTTTTGATGTTATCACCCTAATAACATAAGTGAATAATATGTTGTTTCACTACTGACTTATTCTATTTACTCACGACTAACAATGTGTGAGGTTTCGTATTTCGTAGAAAAGTATGTATGTCTATTTCCTTTGTTACGAGTAATTTCGAGATAGCGGAGTCTGGCAGATTTTATTAGGTTTCCAATAGCGCTGCTCCGTGCAGCGTTGCCGGCAAATTGTGTGATTCGATTGGTGGTCGCTCGCTACAAGGCGTTGTTGTAAATCTGATGAAAATATCGCATTCACAAAATTACTTTTGCCCTTAAAAATGCAGGAATGTTTCTGTTAGTTTTTATGCGATTACTAGGACTTACCTTGAGATTATGAAAACATTATAACGTCTAAAATTATATAATTTCAATTTCGGATGACAATCGATTCTCTTACTTAAATTGTGGCTAGTAAATCGGCAGATGTTATCCATTCAATATTAAAGCATTAAAAATTAGAATTGAGATTATATGTCATTAAACAAATATTTTGAACTTTTCCATAATTCTCAATTTCTCATATGTTATTAGGTATAAGCTCCCATTAATAGGCATAAAATAGAATTGGTTTCGAAATTGCCATGAAATCAAGGTACTTACAAATACTTTAATATTTAGGACACAATTTGCTTGATCTCCTGTTTGACTTAAAGAAAAACCCAATATATTTAATATATCTAGTTCTAAACGGGTGTATAAGACTCTGAATTTTTTTTAATAATAATCCGATTAATACGACAAGGACAATCGTTCAGGTCATAAGTGTTATTAGATAAGCCAGAATATTTAAAGTCAATGTCATTTTAAGAAAGACAAAGAAAGTAATGACTTTGTAGTAAATAGTGGGTTTGGTGAACATTTTCAGAAAAGAAAATGGTTATTTAACTCGGGTGCAAGTGAACATGTGTTGTAATGATGAACTATTTGCCTCATATTTGACCTTGAAAAATAAGTTAGATACTGTAGGGAACGGAACACAAATTAGTCTCCGAGGTTGCGGGCAGAGATTGTTGTAAGCTTTGTTGAGAATATCAAAATAAAATTTATTTCAAATTAAGTCCAAATAGAACAGGTAAATCGTTATAAAATTAGAAGAATCCAGAAACTGGAATATATGGAAATTTCAAACATCAGTGTTATTGCGAGGTCAAGATTTTATCATTAGCATAATTATAATTCTTATGAAAATCGTTATCGTTATTGCAACTGTGACCATACCGTAACTGAATCGAAATTGTGCCGCAACCGAATTGCAAATATACCGCAGTTGTACCACTTTGCCAGCACCGTACGCATAACGTATCCATAGTGTACACGTAGAGTAACGGTATCGTACCTGTAACTTACCCTAGCGTACCTGTAGCGTACCGTAGCGTACCCGTGCCCGTTCCGTACCCACAGCATACCCGCACCGTATCCTCACCGTACCCGCACCGTACCCGCACCGTACCCGCACCATACCCGCTGTCGCTCACGATGACATTAGCGTTAGAGTTATCGTTGACAACTACCAGATCTACCAGATTAATATATTGGTAGATTGGTAGATTGATATAATGTTACTTAGTTAAATTGATAGATTAATAGACTGGCAGATAAGTAGATTGTTAGATTGGAAGTTCAATAGACAGCAAGATTAGTAAATTGGTAGATTGGTAGAGAGATACGTAAATATGTAAATAGGTGGATAGTTACAATAGTATATTGGTAGATAGGCAAATAGATAGATTAGAATATTGAAGATTGGTAAATTGATATTTAAATATATATGCGATGTGTTAATAATATCAGATCACAATTGAGCTACATCTGCGGTAATTGTTTATCCCACGACAACTTATTTGACCATAATTTTGCAATAACATGTTCATCATAATAACACAAGGCGCTAACAACTCTAATGGGTCAAAGATTTGTGTTATTGTTAGCTATTGTGGTACTGACTGGTACGAATAGCTCGTCAGTCAGTACTATCCACCTTAAGCCCAACGTTTTACTCTGATCAGCGATACCAATATTTAAATCAACGCAATCTTGATTAGGTTCAGTTGTTCGTTGACATTTGTTAGATCTCCATTTTCTCAAAAGCATGTGAGCAGAGGCAAAAGTGGATTCTACTTTTTTTCTTATTGACTGAATTTTGTCAATATCATCACCACATGTAAGAAGATCATCCACATAAAAGTCATGACACACCGTGTTGCCCAGATACAGCTCACCGGCTGTACCATATGCGATGGTATTTAATTCAAATGTCTCCAGTGGATCAGTTGGAGAATCACGCCATACGATCTGTTGTAAATGTCTATCATGAGGATGGACAACTATCTGTCGGTACATTTTCTCAACATCAGCAGACAGAACATATTTATGTCGTCTAAAACATAGAAGTATAGACAGCACCTTATCCTGCACCGTGGGATCCACCATTTGGATATTGTTAAATGAAACACCTGATGTAGTAGGACTACTAGCATCAAAAACTTCTAATAGTTTGGCAGTTGTACTACTTTCAAGCAGTACGCCATCGTGAGGAATAAAATGGGCAACACCTTGCAAATCGTGGTCTCACTCCAACGTGTGACCTAAATAATACTCTAACATGAATGTAATATTTTTTTTATGAAGATTGTTTTTGAAGCCTCCGTTCTAACGATATAAAACAATGCTTGGCGGTCTGCAGCGAATCACCTAAAACATTAGGATTTTGTTTTAATGGAATTCCGACACAAAAAGAGATGTCTGAAAGACGAGTTGCATTTTTAGCAAAATGTTTTTCAGACAGTTTTTCTTCCGTCGCATAAAATGATTTAGAGCTTATCTCTTCAAATTGCCAAAAACGTTCAAGTTGTTGTTGAATGCTATCATTCATTAAACTTGTATCAGTATCAACTGAATTTACTTTGCATAAGTTACAGGATATGAAATCAGTGGCAGTCGGACTATGGCGGTTGCTTAGGGTTCTAGAAATAATCCAGCCTAATCTGGGTTTGTTAAGAATTAGTTTTCTATCACCTAATTTGATTTTATCTGATCCTATTAAATCCCAAAATATATCAGCTCCGATTATTAAATCGATCTCAGTAGAAACACAAAAGTGAGGATCGGCTACGCACAGATAAGACGGAATATTAAAATATAATATGTTTATTTTTCGACAAGGAACTTTGTCCGTTGTAGATGGCAAAACAAAACAATTAATTTTTAACGAATAGTTTTTTTTTTTTAACGGCCTCATAGACACTATACACATTTTTTCTGTGTGAGTTTGAACTATTGATGGCTAGTAAGGATCTATTAATATTATTAAATGGTAAATTTAACTGTTGATACATTTTTTCTGTAATGTGACAAGGTGTGCTACCTTTATCAAGCAGTGCTCGAGCGATATGTTCCTTGTTGTATCTATCTTAAAGTTTTACTAATACTTTCGAGAGTAGGTAACACGTCCTGACTGTCACAGTGTGATCGGTCAACGCTCGCTGACAACGCTATGTCGACTACTTCGATTGGTGCGGCTTGATCACTCGCGCTTACAAGTCCGCAATTTGTTGCGGACCAAACCACCATGCTGAGACGAACATGTCCTACTCGGAGACTGAGACCTGAGCTCTGAGCTTAGAGCTCAGAGTTGTGTTTGCTCAGAGCTGAGCAAACACAATATATTAGTTCACACTAATATATTGTGTGTGCATTTACATATTTTACAACCTATTTTTTTACAAGTGTTTATATGGTGATCACTGCGAAAGCAATTAAAACATACTTTAAATTTAGATAATAATTATAATCTCTGATTACTGCTTAAAACAAGAAACAGTGGACACTCTTGTAATGTAATGGGACAGGACCCAAATGCGGTAGTTATCATAAATTAGGTAAAATTGTATTATTTCTAATATCATTGTATTCCTGAAGTGATATCATAGTTTTAACCTTAATATTGTTTTTCTAGTCGTAGTTACTTGAGGATTCCGTGATAACTCCACTGTTTCTAACAAGTATCATGTTTATTCAAGAAGTTCAGAAATAATTCAAAAGTAATATTTGTATTTTTATCACAACGACCCTTGTATTCTTCCCATTTCTGAAATGTTTTTGTATCTAATTTGTGTGTAATAAAATAAATAAGTAAAGTACCCCGATGAACTGTAGGTTCACCGAATGACTCTAAGGACCTCAATTTTTTGTTCAATTGATCAATTAATCGCTTTAAATTCACAGACGATTCCTTTGTAATTGATTTTATATTAAATATTGTCGATATTTGTATCAAAAAACGGTTGTTATTAATCGGTCGCAAAGAAGGTTCCAAGCAACGTTATAATTATTAGAATTATCACAGCAGCAGTCCTCTCCAAAGAAACCGTTAAATAGTGAAACTTATTTATTTTGTCAAATTCGTCGTTAGAGTGTATTAAACTAGTGAACATATCACGAAACTCGAGCCAGTTGCCGTAAGCACCACTGAACTTAGGTTGTTGAATTGTAGGTAATTTAACAGGTTTACAAGTAGTAGTTACGCGGGAGGAGGCGGAGTTGGCCTGCTCGCCTGATTTACTATAACCTGTCAACATACCGTGTGCTTTGGATATTGCCTTATAATAAATTGACTCGAAATCATTCTGCTCAGATAAGGGCGTCCATATCATCCTTACATTCCAATCGTAATTGTATTTCATCATATTAATCATAAATTGTTTCCATTTTTTGCAAACGCAATTGCAACTCACCAACCTGTGACTCAGTCATTACAGATTCCTCTAATAAATTCAAATGTTTGCAAAATGTTGCTAATCGTTCCTTATAACTTGCCCGTTTTTTTATTAATTCCTTTTCGTCAGGCATTGTAGGAAACAAGGTGATCTATATATAATAGTTATACAATCACAAACTTAATTTAAGTTTAGATAATAATATAAAAATAAAACTTTATTTGAGTGTATATAATGACAGAGTTTAAATAAGGAAAACGACTTATAGTTCTTTTAATTACTCAAGGGTATGTATTTCTAACTTTTAAAATGTTACACGTTGACAAATGTACTTATGAATTACTGATCTATTATTTAATATGCTAAAAAAAGGTACTTATAATTGCAATAATATCAAATGTATTTATTCTTGAAATATTACACGCCGACCTTATTTTGAATTACAATATATTCCAATTATGTACCCTATGTCTTACGATATTTACATTAACCTTAGAATGAAAACTTATGAACAATAGCTGTCCTTTTATATAATTTATTGTAAGTATGCAAAGCTAAACACAAAACAAATTATAATAAAACCAAAATATTTTAATAATATTTAACTGCGTACAAATAGGTTTACAATACTTATCATTTTAATTTAACTATGTGTTAAATTATTAATGTAATTTATGGTTTGAATACAGGGATTATTCAATTAATATAATTATAATTACTATACTTTTTTCAAGTATATGATTTGTTGTGATAATGTGATAATCATTTCAAGCCTTAACTAACGGTAAAATTATAAAATAACACATTCACTAACCTTAACAATTACTATTCAAGTTAAATACTACCTGACTGCTAATGAGTGTTGGGATTTAATAAGAAACAAAGCCATTTAACGCCACATTAATTCTGCTATCCTTTCTTCTATAATATTTTTGATGATGATGGCATAATATCCATATCCACACTTAATCTCCAATAATATAATACAGTTTTATTTAATTTACGACATTCGGCGCAGATCCAGAACCATGTTGAAGAGTATTAGCTCAGGCAGTGTGAAATTAATTAAAACTCTCGGTTTTAACTTAGAAAACGTGTAATAGCACAGTTAATTCAAAATGGCGAAGCTAAAAAAATTAAAGTCGAAAAAAATTAGAAGGGTAGATATAGATTAAGTTGGTACTACAAAAAGTAACAACGGAGTGAATTGCTTTGGGGTTCTATCAGGCGTCAACATCTTCAATAAAATCGGTCAGTCCGTCCAATAGTTATAAGTTATGAGATGTTTACACACACACGCGCAGACGCATACATAAACACACATTTTACAAATATTTCTCACATTTCACACTTGTTTGTTGACCTCAAATGTATTTTTCCCATCGTTTTTTCTCATATACTATTTAAATTTGCTGTACCATATTTTATCTGAAAATTATGCTTTTCAGAACTTCAACCACAATCCTGTTCCAGCTTTTAATTTCTAAGAACCTCTTCCACTACCAACTTATTAACTGACCTCTAAAATAGCATTTGCCTTCCACGCCTTTCTTTTACCGGGTTTTAATGTCAGTTTAAAACATATGTGGGCAACAACCGGCCCGTGAGCCGCATCTAGCCCGCTGTAAGATTTGATCCGGCCTGTGAGACATTTTGAAAAACCCAATAAAAAAATATATTACACGACTTACTCATACTCACGAAATTAAGTGAGCGAGCAAGCCGAGTGGCGGCGATCACGAAAGAGTGAGGAGGCAAAAATCAAAGCCTTTGATGTTTGCCGCTTCACTGGCGGCGCAACAAAATATTATTGCTTCTCAATTGTTCTACACTAGACGATTCTAGATCATTCCTTCATTTTGCTTATATAAGCGGGTGGACGGCCCGAATTTTAGTTCAGTTCTATTTAAGCTACCGAGGTGATAACTTCGACCAACGATATCCTAGCGAACTGCTAGTGCTGTCAATTTGCTTTGTGACTTTGTATTCATCTTGAGTGCTTATTAATTATATTTTGTTATTAATTTTATCGAACGAAAAGTAAACGAAAATGATGTTTGGTGGAAAAAAACGAAAAGAAGATGCAGAGGGTCGCCAGTTTCAACAAAAATGGACTGAAGAATTCTTTTTTATCTTGCACAATGGTAAGTAAACAAATGTATTTGTTTGTCAAGTAGTGAATCCATTTCAGTGATGAAAGAATTCAATATAAAGAGGCATTACTCAACTAAGCATCCTATGTTGCACTCGCTGACAGGACAAATAAGAAAAGACAAAATCCAGAATCTTATTGCAAATTTGGAAAAAAAAGCAGTAAATGTTTCATAAACAAAGAACACAACTTGATAATGTTGATAAATTTAGAACTAACCATAAAGCTAGTTTTATGGTTAGTTCTAAATTGGCAGTTATTAAAACCATTTGCCGAAGAAGAATTTATGAAGGAGTGTATGTTAAAAGTTTGCAGTGTTTTGTGTTCTGAAAAAAAAAATTAATTTGAAAAAAATTGTTTGCCAAGACGCACTTTTGTTCGACGCGTAGAAATGATGGTTAATGATTTAAAAAACAACATTTACTGACCGTATGGCTGGTTTTGAATTATTATCCATAGCATTAGACGAGAGCACCGATTTGTCTGACACAGCTCAACTGGCTACATTTATTCGAGGTGTTGATAAAGAGTTCACTGTAATTGAGGAGTTTTGGCTTGCCATGGTCAAAATTAGTTGGAATATACACAGATGGTGTACCTTCTATGGTCGGCTTACGTAAAGGTTTCATCGGAATTTTGAATGAAAAAGCAACTAAATTAAATGTGGAATAAGATGATTTGATAGTCCTTCATTGCATTATCCACCAACAGACCTTGTGTTCTAAGTCCATTCGACTCCAGAATGTTGTGAATGTGATAGTAAAAACCATCCATTTTATTTGATTCCGAGAGTTTAACCAACGTCAGTTCAAGGCGTTTTTGGATAAAATATCGGCCGAATATGACGACGTAATACATTATTGTGAAGTAAGATGGCTAAGCAAAGGGAAAATGCTGAAACTGTTTTACGAGTTTAGAAATGAAACAACTATTTTATGCAAGTAAAGTATAAACCACTATCTGAATTGAGTGACCGAAAATGGATATGTGACTTCGCATTTCTGGTCGACTTTACAGGCTATTTGAATGATTTTAATTTGAAACTTCAAAAATAAGGACAGTTAGGAAATGATTTGTACAGCCATTTGAGAGCGTTTTAGAACAAAATCCGCTTGTGGGAGGCACAGATGCTGTCTGGTAATAGTTACCATTTCACAACGTCTTTGCGTATGAAAATATTGCTTATGCTTAATACGCTGAAGACTCAAGTTACTGTTGGAGCGGTTTTCGAACAGATTTAGTGATTTCAAAAACATGGAAGACTTTTTAAATTTATTTGCTACCCCAACAAAAAGTAATGTATAAAACGCTCCAATAGATTTGCAAATGGAGTTGATCGAGATTAAAGAAAATTCACTTCTAAAATTTAAATTTGAAGACGTTGAGTTGTGCGATTTCTACAAAAAATACCTCGAAGAAGACCATTTTCTGCAGCTTAAAAAAATCGCAAGAAGATTAATTTGTGCGTTTGGCGGTACTTTTCAATGATCAAAGTTAATAAATCAAAACATCGTACAAGGCTGACTGACGATAATTTGGAAAATTCTTTAAGTCTTTGTACCAGTGGAATTAATCCAAACGCCGATGGATTAGTTTCCCAAATTCAATTTCAAGTGTTTCATTGATTTCGGTGTCGTTATTTAACTTTCATAGTTTGTAGTAATTCCAAATTTCACGATTTAATTTTAATGTTGTACCTATTTTTTTATGTCTCTTTGTTATTTTATTTTGTATTATAATAACATTGTCGTATTATTTCACGTCTGATATCTGTCGCTAAAAATTACGAACATTACTTTAAAACACTACTATAAAATGCACTACTTTTGAACGCGGCCCGCGAACGTATTTGTACGCTAAAGTTAGGCCCACAACATGTCAAAGGTGCCCATACCTAGTTTAAAACATAATAAATGTCAGTTTAAAAGGATATAGTGGAAGAGGCTCTAAGTCGAATAACGTTTAAAATAAAAGGAGGCTGTGACAGAAGGACAAGTAGATGGTGACATTACTTCATAAGAGTCTTGCTTTTCTAATGATGGTATAAGTAGACCACTAAATATATGCTTTAGAAAATGTTTCTATTGAATGAAAACAACATGTACGTAGTACCGAAAACAATGGATTTTTAAATAATCGAATTATGATTCACATGCGTTTAAACTCGATGGCAATTCAAAAAAATCTAATAAGTATTATGGTTTTTTATTAGAGTGAAATGAAGACACTAAATAATGAGCGTACTTAGTAGGTAGTGCTTTTGTGAGCTCTTTGCTCTGCCTGAATGGTCCTAGAATTAATTCCTTTATCTTTTATGTCGAGTGCTTTTTTCAATCCTGATCCTGGTTCTGTTTTAAATTCAAAAGTAGAAGTATAGATATAACGATGTATTTCTGAAACATTGACATGAAACGAATTGTGATGAAACTTGATATATATAGCTTATATTAATTAGAGACAGGGTAACTTTCTATCAATAAAAGAATTAGATTAGAAGATCATTCTTTACATATATGTAAACGATCAAATTTATATGTACAAAACAATATGTAATGGTTGAATGTTAATCATGGACTAATTGAACGGTTGAAGTTTGAAACATTTTTGCATATCATTCATTATGGTCTTACAATGCTTGTACACTTGAAATGCAACATGCAATAGAACAATTCAATTTAATATATATCATTGGATTAAAGATAATATGCCTTAATTGAATTGCATTCCACCCTCACTAATTGAATACCGTGACTTTCACCTGCCTGGTTCTCGTGTTAAGAACAGTTAATAGAAAAATAATTGTACCTAATGCACCCTCGATGTTGCAGCCCCTCCAAAACTCGCACGCGAACTTGTCAGTTTGAACGAGTGTGTGATGGCAACAGTAGAAAAAAAAACAGTATGTGTAATTATGTACGCACGTGAGAAGTCATACTTATAGGAATATAAAAATATGACTATGAGTTTAGTAGATATCTGCTAAATTTAGGGTCATTAACAATTTGCACTTAGAGATTAAAAAAATTTCGTATATATATATTACGTCAAAAATTTATCTGAGGCGTGTATTTTTTCTTTTCTGTCGTTGATAAATATAATTTTATTCATAAAAAAAATAACACATAAATATAATTCTAAATCTTGGTACACAAATTTTGCAGCAAAACAATAAATATGCACTGCAATATAAATAAAGGTTTATAACAGTCATGTACAAAAAACTCGTGAATGTACAGATATATTTATTTTATTACGACTCGATATTTATTTAGAATATTATATTTATAAGACACAGAACGTGTACTGACGACTAATTGAAATAGAGTAAACGTATGAGCGTCGGGCATCCAAGGTCACAACCGAAAGTATCTTCAGGGTGTCTTATATCGGTGCGCTCAACTTCCGTAACTTACTAAATACATTTTCAAGATCTTTTCACTTTTATGCGCCTAAAGAAGTATTATTTCAAAAAAGTGATATTTTAAAATAACAATTATATCTTCTAATACGTACACTGTAAGACTGTAAGATAATGTATATATATATATATTAGAGAAAGTATTTTAAGTGATTTTTTAAATATTTTGAATATATAGGAATTATTAATATGTGAAATTTGAAATATCATTGAGTGTTTTCAGGACCCCGTAATCGCGTAACATGCAATATTTAATGACTCTGATATGTCGAGTATTAATTACACCAGATAATCATTAGAATGTTAAACTTCAATTTAGTGATTATCGATTTCAGATTAAATTATGTCGTTTCAGTAAACACTGTACAAAAAAAGCTCTTTAAATATAATTATTAGAAGATCGGTTGCAATTCATTTATTTCTATACAATGAAATACGCAATAAGGTCACCTCTATAACGATGTAATACGTACAATAGATATAGTACAAACATGCACCCTGACAAGAAATTGGATTAGGTGTTATAAATCAGAGCTATGTTTGAATTTTATGGGAGCGATGTATTCTATTGTGGAAAAAAAATCTAAACGGTGATCTTTTAGACATTTTTCTATAACCTAATTCTGTCTAACCAATCCAAAATCCAAATATATTCAGATCGTCGTACATAGCTAGTAATACGAAAGACGTTCAATAAAAAGTGAGAATGAGTATTGTCAGTAACCAAATTTTTAAATGTTATTATATCTTTCGATATTGTCACTTTTCATCATGATAAATCATTTTCCTTAGCTTAAAATACTTTTCTAAAAAAGTCTTCATCCTTAGCACCTAAAAATTCCTGTACTGCAGGGATTACTGCTTCTTCATCTTCGAATCTTAGTCCTTTCAGATACGCCTTAAATAGAAAATAGATAGAAATCACTAGAGAAAAGGTCGAGTGAATGTGTAGGATGTTGATATGAAAAGTACTTCGAAGTCAATATCTCGAAGTCAATATCGCGAATTGCAGCCATAGCAACGGCGGACTTGGGAGCCGAGGCATTATCTTGATGGAACAAAACAATTTTTGCTGGTTTGTCTTGCCATTTCTTTCGTATTTTGTTAGACATTTTTTTTGTTTGTTCGCATACAAAGAGCCTTTAACAGTAGCTCTATGGTCAAGATATTCTGTTATGACCACCCCTTTGTTAACCCAAAAGAGAGCTCATGAGCTCACAATTTCTTAGGGATTGGAAATAAATGATGGTCTTTTCCAAGTCGTAGACTGTAATTTTATTTCTGAATCGCAGTGGTGAAGCCACGTTTTATTCACGGCTAGACTAACTAGAGCCAAAAACTATAGGAATTTTATTGTAACAGTTCCAAAGAAGCTCGAGAAATGTTCAGGCTAGTTGTTTTTG
This sequence comes from Eumeta japonica, assembly GCA_005406025.1. Classification (NCBI taxonomy): domain Eukaryota; kingdom Metazoa; phylum Arthropoda; class Insecta; order Lepidoptera; family Psychidae; genus Eumeta; species Eumeta japonica. Next base: position 133,726 of record BGZK01001008.1, read on the forward strand.
TGCATCGGTAAGCGTTGGAGACCCAGCGCGCAAATGACTTTTCATCCTCAAATGTTTGTGTAAAATGCTATGCACACTATGAGTCAAAATTTTTGTTTCTTAAGCTATAAAACATACTGTGATATGACAATTTGCTAAAACAATTTTTACATCTTTTTTACCATTTCTTCGGTCACCACCGTTGTTGGGCGACCTGAGCGGGGCTTAATTTTGGTATCCTCCAAATTTAAATTTCGAAGAATATCCGTTCTTCCATGTTTAAATTGGGCGCATAAACGAGTATCTGTTAGAATACGTTAGAGCATTTCCTTTTAAAGTATCTTGTAAGTTTCGATTAATTAGTGTCGTAGTGAACTTTTTCAAGCCCAGATAAAATTAATAACCACCCGCAATTCAATTTATTCCATTTTCAACAACACACTGCAACAGCCTACAAACAAAAGACATCCATTTTGTTTTTAATCAAGATATTCAAATTATTTCCTTTGTAAAATCTAATCAATATTCCAGCTTTACTAACCAATATTGGATTTTTTTGGTTCCAAACAGTTTATATTTAATTCTCACTTTGTAGTAAACGCCCCTCGCAGCCACAACTCCATACGGACTGCGTATTTTACCAGGATATGCCATATTGTGATCTATAAAATATATTTATACAAAAAGTCAGGTCGGTCCCCTCCTACATTGCTAAGTGAAAGAAAGGAAAACTAACAAGACAACACACCAACAAGCACACTTTGACAGATATACATATCATTACAAATAAAGAAATTAGACATAACGACCAAGGTATACATGAAACAAGCTGAAATAAGTAAACATTAACCTACTTCAATATTTTACGTAAAGGTTTTGCGAGAAAATAATATTATCAAGTTAGCGGCAGTACGCGCGCCGGCGGGCGTGCTGGCAGGCCGGCTACTCTTCAATTAAATCCTAATTTACGATTTCGTAACACATGTGGCGTGACTAACTACTATTAAGCTGGAAATGCACACAGAAAGCTTTAATTTCATGATAAAGCACACCTCGTCAGCGGTTGTATAATTGTAAAAAGAAGGCCTTAATATTTTAAACTCCTGCAGTGTGCAATTGCAAATGGAATTTAAACCATTATATATATATATATATATATATATATATATATATATATATATATTAAAGGCATCCCCTTAATATGTATTAAATAATTTGAATAAGTAAATGGGTAAATGAATAAACTTTAAATTTTTGATTCAATGCATAGATCACTATCGGAGTCCTATCACGACTTTGAATTTTGTTTCTCCCAATGTATCAATTTTCAAATTTTTATTCGTGTTAAAGGCATTTCTTTCTAAGTTGTGAGCATTTTAGGATTAGATTACGTCAGAAGAGAATTATTTATAGCAATTCTGAAAATATTGAATTTTCTATTAATGATATATATATTCCTAACACAACTGACAATTTTTGTCGCGGGTTAATATAACTATACATTTCTTTCTGTTACTCACAGTGCGAAGAAGACGGGTAATGTTGTCGTACACAACAAGCGAAGTCGTGAACAGTTAGTTGTTCTAGCTTATCTGGACAAACAAAAATTTGACAAACGATAAATAAAAAAAACAATATTTAGAGTTGCTAAAATTACTAGGTATCACCAAGTTCACGAAGTAGGTGGCGTTGATGAGGTCTCAAGAGATCTACGTTCGAGGCGAACTGCTACTTATATATACTTAAAAATCTCTATACATTTCCTTGACATATTTAAAACTATTCAGATGATATTTATCTTTAAAAATAACATCAAATATGTGTTTATTTTATAAAAACCAAAATAATGTGTTAATATATAAAGCACGTTAAATATCTAAACCTCGCCGCTTTGAATGCGCCCTGCCGCCACCGCAATCTATCACTCTCGGAGTCGAATGCGCGAGGTTTCATTCTGGATCGGTTGGTCGTCGTCACATTGTCTATACTTGAATATTTTATTTTATATTTCAAATAATTAAAGGCAATTCGTTTGAAACCGAGAGTTTTTGTTCTAAATGGCATTTGCATAAATATTAAAAAATAATAAAGACTATGGAAGGCGTGTCGAGAAACGTACATATTAAAATTCTATAAATAAAAATAAAACTGAATTAGGTGATTATAATAAAAGAAATAGGAATTTATTCGAAAGCAAACCCACGTCTTATGTCATGTTAAGCTTATTCTCGTTAAATGCCCCGAGGTTACAAAGCAAAATTAAGAGTCCTTGTAATAATTCATTTCATGGCTGTTGGCGCCCTAACTGCAAATCAGCGTTCAGTGCCCGTGAAATTGGACGCATATATTTTAAAGATGCCCGAAAATATTACTTCCTATATACTTCTAAGTTTATGTAACGGTCTGTGATAAAAAATAAAGTGCTCAACGTACTCGAGTCTAATGCGTGCTAGTAAAATTGGACTGACTTAGTTCGGATAGCTCAGAATTATAGGTACACTAGCAGCAGCCCGGAAATTATTCGCGTTTATTTATTTAACGTATTTCGTCCTTAAGAATATATGAAATTATATTCCTGTTTTTTGTCACAAAGCACTGGAACAATGGACGCTCATAATTTTCGACACCTAGACAGTTTATAGACAGCAGAGACGTCGATTCAAACATACAAACAGTATTACATCCGATCTCGATCCAAACTGAATCGCGCATTTCAAAATTCACTTTAGTCCATGGTGTCTAATTTGCGGGTAACTTTAAAACCACGTATAGCTTGAAATTTAAAAATAAATCGCTGTTGCATTTTTTAAAATTTTCAATTTATCTAAAAATGAAAATACTTAATATGTAATTTTGTTTTGATATGGATACATATGGACGTGGTTATAAGGTCTCTTCATTTTGTTATCTTTGGTATTATTAAGACTTGTAAGCCATTCCATTCTGACAGAAAACTTGTCTTCTCTTCGCTTGAATTAAATTCGTCTCGCTCAATTTATCATTCCTTCGAATACAGCCGTAGATTTAAACGGTGATTCAAATACACTAATGCTTAAATTTTAGAGAATATTCCCGATGTATTGTGTAATCTTTTACAAACAATTTTCGAATTAAAAATAAAAGATAGGTTTGTTTTCAATATTCAGGTACGTGGCGATGTTTATACAAAATAATTTTTATTATACTGTTAAATCGAAACACCACATCTAAGAAACATATTTTTAAATTATTTTATGAAATAGTTTAAATTGGTGATACAACTATACGTAAGTTATAAACGATATTGCCTTGTCCCGTTTTGACGTGTCACCCACCCCACGTGCTAACGGCGCCCGTCCTCGCGAGCCGTTTGCATTAGTTAGGTAATAGTTACAATTATCTGCTATCTCAATTATAACATTTTTAAATACTTACTTCTACGTCGTACGAAATTATGTCGCTCTTGTTTGAGGCGACCGACACCCCTATCTTAAACAATATCCCTGACAATATCGAAACGATAGACGAAATTGATCATGTTATAGGCGCCCTCACCAACCACATCGCGACAGTGTTCGAGAACAGTTCGAGGGAGGTTTCGGCGGCCGATAACCGCTAAAACCGACCTGAGGATTTTCGCGTACTGTTAAGGGTTAAAAACGCAATCTTGTACCGCGCGAGCGTATATTCAACATGCAAAAATAGCTCCTGTGCGCGAGTTCTCCAACGTAAAGTGAAAGCTCTGATACAGAAATTCCAAAACAATAATTGGAGCATCCTTATGGAGGAAATTACCTCTAGCCATCAAGCTTATTGGAAATTAGCCAAGGCTTTTAAAACAGACGGATTTCTACCAACCCTCGCCCTTAGGAAATCAGATAAGTGTATCGCGCTCGATGACTAGGAAAAAGCTGAATGTCTGGCAGATAGTCTAAAACAGCTATGTTCTACACTATTTGCTAGACAATGCATCACACTCACACAGGATCGAGGAAGAAGTTCGTATAAAAATTTTCTTCAAATCTAAAGACGATCTGGCTCGCGTCTCCGTAAATGAGATTCGAAAACACATTAAAACACTTAAAATCAAAAAGGCTCCAGGTCTCGATGGCATTAGCAATAAACCATTAAAATGCTTTTCATTGCCTTTAATATGGCTCTATTAGTCGCAATTTTTAATGCGTTCTTCATTATGCGTTATCGGCATTTCAAAACCGTGAAAACCATATGACCTCCCCGCTTGCTACCGCCCATCAATCTCTTGAGGCGATTAGGAAAGTTATTTAAAAAAAAAACGATAAAAACCCTCTTAAGCCAGCATCTCATTGGAAAAGGCTTCCTCATACAAGAACTATCCATTGGCTTTCGACCTATCCATTCATGTTCCCTGCAAGTCCATCAATTAGTTGAATAAATATCGGAAGACTTCAAAAAGAAGCATAAAACAGTGGCAGTATTTTTTGATATAGCGAAGGCCTTTGATAGGATCTGGAACGCAGGTTTAATTCACAAACTTTACACATTAGAACTCCCAGATCGGTTAGTTCCTATCATTCAAAATTATCTTAGTAATCGAAATTGCACTTTCCTCCACGAAAACACCATCCAAAAAAAGATTATTAAAAGCAGGAGTACCTCAAGATTCCACCCTATCTCCCCTACTGTACTCAGCGTACGTTAATGATATTCCACGACCGTCGAAAGGCATCACACAATAGCTCCGACTCTGGCGTATATACATAAATCCGGATGAATCAGCAGCAATCCGATTCAACTATAGCAAATACAAAAAGAAATTCAAAGTTCCTTACGACGCCCCTATACTCCGCATTGCTAATACTTTGATTCCGTGGCAACACAATTACAAATAGTGTAACGTTTGACAAACATCTCCACTTCCGAGATCATGCCGCGCGGTTTAGGAAACTAGCACAATTCTACTAATCACGTCTAAACGCCATGATCGGTAGAAAAAGTGAAAAGTCTCTGGGCAACAAGCGCACTCTGTACCTGATGAGTATTAAGCCGGTGATGATGTACGCGAGCCCAGTCTTTGCTCATGTCGCGTCTAATATAATTAACAAACTTCACACTGTACAAAATAAATTTTGTAGTAAAAGCGGCAGACGCTCACTGGTGCGTCAAGAACTAAGTGCTTCACGGAGGCTTTGAGCTTTCTACAATCAATAAATATATAAAAGACGCTTTCAAATGCATTTTTGCCATAGCAAAAAGCCACCCCATTTCGTTATATCCCAGGTTGCCTCCTATGAGCCGCCGCCTGCACACCACTTTCTAAGAAGGCCATGGAGTATTCTTTCAGACCCGCCAAACGCCCTCACTACAGAGGTCGAAAGGCTCATCGAAGTTAGGAATATGTTCCAAGAATAATAAGTACCCTCCCCTAACATTAGGATCCTTAATTTAAATAAACCCTTAATAATAAACAAAAAATTAAAAATAAAGAAACAATCTAGCACAATTATAGCACATTCCCTGCCAAAAAGTATGTAAGAGCTGTCGCGAAATGTGCGACAGAGGAGGATGGTAAAAAAAAACATTAGGACCCTTAGGGCCATCTAACCGAAGCGTTCGCGCGCTTCCGGTATCCCCTCCAAGGTATTCAGTCCGAGCTGAAAATTTTCGTAACCATCTATGCCGAGGTGCTCACTACTAAGCATCCATAGGGCAGTCACGCGCCGACACCATCCCTATGTAGCAGACCGCTTTCGACGAAGTCTTTAAAGCCTTCGGGCTAACGGTAGGGCCGTTATCATATTGTTTCAGGAGGTTTTTTAGTCCGTGTGAGTCGGATACTCCCCGTGCGTCCGGGTGCATCGATTGCCCATAACGGGTTTTTTATCCTTCTTTTCTGTCTCAAGGGGAGAATTACAAAAAAAAAATAACTGCAATGGTCTGTCATCAGTCAATCGTCATCAGTGGTCAAACTCTCTCCGCGCGCTTAGAACAAAAGTGAATAGATGTACTCATAACCGCCGTTTACGCCCGCTCTGAATTAAGTGCAATAACTGTTTTTATAGTGTGTTACCGATAGCTCTGAACTAGCTGTCCTAGAATCAGTACCCGACGAAAGTCAACGAAACAGCGGTCTTTTATATGTATACCAAAATATCGAATGATCTTGTCTAATTTCTAATCAGGATACGCGTAGAATGAATTCCGCTCTAAATTTTATTTCCAGTTCTTATGTCAATTCTGCCCTGCACAAATATGTTATTTAAGTCCTATGTCTTTAAATTCCAAGACTTACAATTTAATGTTTCAACGCGATATGCAAAAAAAAAAATCTTGCGTCGTATATGCGGTCAGCCACTCATTGCTGAGTAATATTGTAAAGGAAGGTAATGAAATTGTTTGTCAATGATTAATGTATCATAGTTAACATCAAAGCCTGTTGTTAAATCATTTGGATAGCATATAAATATTTTGTTGCAATAAATAAAAAGCAAGCTGCAATCCTTGTATTGTGAATAATCAAATATTGTAAATACATTAACCATTTTTCAGTCAGCTTGTAACATTATGAGGATGCTCGATAAACAGTTCTGGTGCAAAATGATTAGTCGATCAGCGTAATTTCATAATCGGTTGGTAAAGAAAATATGTATCAAGTAGGTATGCATATTTAAAATTAAAAAATTGGTTATCTGTAAAGTCGGTTTAAGGACTATAATTTTACGTGATAATGTCATAAGAAAACATTGATGAAAAATTGCATTCTTTTATGAATTGAACTGAATTATTATCACTGAATTATCTAATTATTATTTTGTATGATACAAAGAAGGAGTTAATTGAAAATGACAATGTTTTCGATAAATTAAAATTTATGTGCACTCCTTAATTCAAATATTTTTGTACTTAAATTATACAGTAAAGAGATAGATGTATCACAAGCCGAACGCTTAGGCCGATCGAGTCTCTCTATTGTTCCGCACTCTCGCTCGCACACTCGGCTTAGGCGGAACGCGACAATGAGTCATGCTTTTTCGTGCATGTAGCTGGCATTCATCGATTTATAAGACGTTATCACATCAAAAATGGGTAGCGATGAAAATACATATTTGAATTCCATTTGTATTGAAGAAAAGGAGAGAAAAGCAGTTACGTGACTGACACAAATGGCTCATAGCGTGCGAGTATTTGTCACTCGGTGATTACTTGACGTCAAGTTACAAGGTTATCAACAGTATCCTTTTTGATGTTTTGCGGTCGTTACTAATGTCAAATTGGTAACAATAGTGATGTAAATAAAGAAAATATACAATTATTTTCTGAGTACGAATAGGATAGAGTTGGCTAAGAAAGAGTTGTGTTTGGACTGGAACTTTACCATCGGAATGCTTATCAAAATTTTATAAATAATGACTTACTCAATGCATACTACATATTTAATTGGGAATAAACAAATTTTCTATCAAACTCACGTATGATATTTATTGACGGCTGATTTAAAAATGTTTGCTGACTATGAATTGCTGATCAACTAGCAATTTTGGTTGACCAAATACATTTTACTGCTCATTAAAATATAAACATTTTGCTAACAAATGATATGCATATCTTTAAAAATGTAAAATATATTTTTTGTAATTTTACAATGACAAATATTGTAAACCACTAAGTGGCGGTAGAAAATCAACTTATTTCAATTTTTATGAGTTGTTTTAAGTGATCAATAGTGATCAAGTAATAAGTAATAATAGTGATAGAGTGAGTAAAAGTGATGATAATAGAGCAAGTGATTAATCATGGCATTTAAGAATGAATATCCTATATTTATTCTGAAATGCCATATTACCTCTATATTATTTTGTATTAAAACTTGGTAAGATAATTCGGCATTAAAAACTAATAAAACAGGCGTACAGACAGATTGAGAAGTAGCTTTCAGATTTATATAATAATATTTGTATGAAGTGAATATATTACTTTGCAATGAAAAGATACTTTCCATGTAGCATGAATCCGTACCGAACTAAAAAAAATTGTTATTTTTTAACATAAACCTTATTGAAAAAAATAACATACAAAATTTACCGTGAAAATTAAACCAAAACAGTGGAATTTTATCTTAATCTGTTTTCACAGAGCCGTGTGAGGCAACATTTCCGTTTATCAAATTGAGCGGAAAATTAATCTATCTGACAAAACAAACCCTTGCCGCGCCGGCCGCGCCCGCGCCGCCCGCGCCGCGCGCTGGACAATCTCAAACAATAACACTTTTATTAGGTTTCTCTGAGAGGGGTTTTATTCTATTTTCGTTCAATTCCCGATATCGTCCGTGGCGGGAGCGATACGGCAGGCGCCGTTGATGACATTATTGAAGTACTTAGAAGGTTTTATTGCGTTATAATGAGAAAATTTAATTATAAGCTACGATTTCGAGTAATATTAATATGCTTCAAGATTGTTTACTTGCTTATGCTTCAGGAATTGAGGAATCCCCTGAGTTCTGTCTATCGTTCGTTTTTACTATCTGTTGAACCCAGGAAAATAATTCGCAATTTTATAGATTTATGAATTCATTAAGTTTTGTAAAGGTGTTTTGTGTACAGTCGCCGTTGCAAGACAAGCTCTCAGATTTTTTTTTCAAATAATATTTCGCAGCACTGCTACATCTATATTATGAGGTTAAGGAATCAACGAAAAGTTAATCATAAATGGCGCTGGACTTTACACCGTCATTCTGCTTAACCCCTCGTTTCGAAAAATTTCGCCTGAATAATTACTACTGAAAATAAATGTCGTCATAAAATATATGTTAATAAAAAAAATATCGTAGTTGTTTGTAGACTTTATTATCACGCTTATTTTGTCAGAAAACGTCGCTATGACGCGTATATACCAATTTCACATAAAATTGAGAAAAACGATATGCATAAACTTTTTAGAATTTACGTGATTTTTCATGGCTTCTTCATTATTGTAGAGTAATTAATGAAATGTTTACATTTTTTTCTCTACAATACAAGCTACATAATACACGTAGAAAATATGATGGAAGTGAAATAAACACGCAAATAGCCTTACAAACTTATATTCACTTTTTGTGTATTATAATCTAGTATCGATAGAAAGATATGCAATGGCTCAAATAATTTCGGTGACGTTCGTATGAAGGATGAATGAGGGGAAACGAATCAATAATTAAAAGTGTCAAGTTTTAAAGACGGAGACTACACATGAACGGGAAAGGGCCTCAATAGATTTGTTTTAGGGCGGCGAGCTTTTCCTCAAGCATCTCAGAGGAAGCGGATAAGTCATTAAAAGTGCCGACCGAGCGTAAGAACAAGGCGGCCGCGCCGGCCGGCGGGCCTTTGTTATCGGACGCCGGACAGGAACTTCAAACTACCCCGATTCCACCGCCGGCACTTATTAAACTTGGCACAACTTTCGCCGCAGAAATGTAATGTTCACGGGAACAAATCGTAAATCAAATAAACGATTTAATCTAATAACTTTGGGAATTATTTTAATTTCTTTTTTTCATTTGATCGTCTTATTTCTTGGATACTGTGGTATTGGTTCAATTAATGTTTGTACTGTTTCTATAAAAGTATTTTTCTTCATTTTAAAAATGATACTGTATTTTTAGAAATGAAAAAACGCTTTGTTTTGGCTCTTGTTGCATTATAAATATTCGGTTTAATATGTTGAGTTGATTATTTCTTCTTTTTATGCATAATTTCTGTACGAGTCCTTATTTCACATCTAAGTATATTGCATTATAGGACTGGTGATTAACTTGATCACAAGTCGGTTTGAATATAATAAAAAATATTTATGGAATAAAAAAAATGTAAAAAATGTAATGAGTTTGAAACAGTAAGAATCAAATAATGTATTAAAATTATAGTGTGTTACTATAGAAACAAAACAACTTTAAATTAGTGCGAATAGAGTTTGCACTCTGAAGACACCGTAAAAACTTAATTATTTATATGGATATTTCATATGTCAAAAGTCTCGATAATTTTACCTGTTTTCGATACAGATGCTGGCGAGATATGAGTCCAGGGTACCGAATCTTTCTTCATTTTTTTTTTTGTAAAAATTATGGGAAATTCAAATTTTCATAAAAGAAAATCCACCCATCGGTCTCCATCACGGACCATACTCCAACTACAAATGTCAGTGTGTAATCCAAAAAGTCTTATTTTTATGTGAACTAACCACAAATTAACTATTTTCAGATTCCTTCTTTGATTGTGTTTCGAGACTTTGTTTCTTCCATAATTTCATATTTCTATGTGAACGGAAAGTAACTTATAGGCGTTGATTTATTTGCTAGTGACGTGCGGAAATATGGGTTCATCTTTTGATTGTGATGATTTAGTAACTTGAAATTTTTACATCTTCAAGAGACTGTATTGGATATTACTTGTATTTAATATTCATGTCAACTTATGCCTTTGATATTAATATCAACTTAATATTTATCGACAAACAGTCAGACCGACGTCGAAGTGATCCTATAGAGGTTCTTTTTGAGCTAGGAACCTAAAAGAGTGTATAAAGCGGATCTAAAGAAAAATAGTAATTTCCATAATATTCAAACCGATCCGTTATCAAGTTAAAAGAGAATTTCGTGGGCTGGCTATTACACTTTTATTTTGCGTTTGATGAGTTTTATTTTAAGACAAATCTTAAAACTTATTGTTTTTGTTTATGTCTTTGGGTTTAAGTTAAAAACATAGACGTAGATAGCGTCATCAATCTAGTATAAAAGTAGATTCAAACAAACTTCGATGTCATTTTTTACAGTAAATAGTTCTAAAAACTTTTAAATTACAAATAGAACCGTTTAAAAATGATATATATTTTATGAAAGTTTCATAAAGTTAAGACCTAGGTAAAATATGGAACATAGTGTTAAAAAAAATCAACATATTACTAAAAGTTCAATATGCCTTTTGAACCAAGGTACATCAGACGGAGAAAGAAATGATATGAATATATTATTTCTAAACAAATTTCTTAATATATAAATATTTCTTAATATAAAAAATATTTTAGCATATAGTGTTTGGACTACATAAACACATTGGACTACAAATTAATATTATAGAGTGACAAAAACTGTTTTATACTAAGTTACGTTATCAGCACTTTCTAATCATAAATCCTAACAGAAATAATAAAGTTTTCCATCCACGCCTGTACTTAAGAAATTGATAATGCACACGGTTGCATGTGCATTATCGAGCAACCGTGTGCATTATCAATTTCTAAGTACAAGCGTGGATAGATGGAGGCATTGTTTGTGCTTTATGAAAAGCTGCACATTACAGACCTTTATTCCAGTAGGGACTAGTGCCTCAAATTAAATACATTAGAACCGTACCCATATTGCACGAAAAATAACTAATAAACGTTTTATCAACTTTTAAGGAGTTAGGTTGGTTTTAAGATGTTTTCTAAACTGTGTCAAGTTTAATTACGCCAAGGCTTTGGACTTCAAGTCCTGCAGGCTGGCGTAGTGCGAGTTGGGGCCGTTGATGACCCTTGTCACCTACGTGATGGCAGTGCACGGTACCGGCGAGCTAGAGAGCTCGCCGAGGCACGAAGGGACCGATTAATTTGATGCACGTTAGAAAGTCATCGGTCAATTCCCATCGTCGAAGACCGAATGAGGAACCTACTGGTTTGAAAGCAACACATTTGACCGCTTGCCGCCGCCATCTTCAACGTACTTGATTTTCGAAAAAAAATGTGATTATTAAAAAAACCGAAATACGATTATTAAATGACGTAACTTATATCATCCACAAAATTTTTGTACGAACTTCATAATAGTTTGTTATACTTTTGTCATACTAAAAAAATTAAAGTGATATCAAAATCACAAAACCTTTCATGAATCATTTTCCTATTTTGTAATGACCAGTTTTATAAAAGATAAATCTAATCGTTTAAAAATATCTCTTATTTTAATTCTTCGAATATAAAAATTATTATTTCGATTTATTATTAGAATCAGGTTATTTAGCGTTTATCATTCTTGCTAAGCAAGATTTAATACAAAGTAAGGCCCTGTTTTCTTTTACCCGACAAAAGCTTTTGCAGGTGCCACTGAAGTCCCCGCCACAGCGAGTAATGAGTGTCTCAGTGCTTCGATTAGACCGCCTTCGCCTTTATTAACTAAGGTAAACCTCATTCTTTTCTTATCTTTATTCCTTGCTTGTTCCTTCTCTCTTTTCCTTTGTCATTGCAATATTATTAAAAGCATTGTGTTTTTTTTGCATGTTGATAGGGAAGTAAATAGCTAAGTTGTGTGTATACATTCTTTTTAATAAAGAATGTGTCATTTTGGTGGTATAAAGTTGGTGTAAAGAAAACACGTTGATATACATAAGTTGTTTCTAATCTAATTTCTTAAGTATTACTTTTGGTTTCAGTATATTTTCTTTTGTTTAAAATAGCCCTATACAATCATATTTTATTGAATTATTAGAAAAAAAAAATGCCGTCTATGTTAACTTAAATTTCTGCGGCACTGTTTTTACATAAAAAATACACTGTTTTTTGTATTTGTGTACACTGTTTGTACACAAATACAATTACATTTAAAATTGAAATATGTGTTATTTACGTATTGTAATCAATATATATGTAGTTAAAATGGATGTGCTTAGTAATTGAAGTAGAATTTTAGTTCTTTATAATGGTATGAAACTTATACTACATTAAAATGTTGTCCATTGTTATAAATCTGCAGCAGAACAAACAGTAATTTAATTTTCACGTGTTAATTAATTACATATTACAATCATTATTTGCTTATGTTACAGTTTATGGGCCAATATAATGGAGATTTATTCCTATTTGGATACATTCTATCCATGGTTACAGATTATTGGAAGTTTTAGTTATATCAAATGAAAGTTACTTTTAGTTATGTTTTTTAGTGTATATATATATATATGTTTTTTTAACTGTAATTCAAGCCAAGAATCAAAAAAAAATCATGTCTGATATCTATCTCTAAAATGCACTACCTTTTGAACGCGGCCCGCGAATGTATTTGCATACTAAAGTTTGGCTCACAATATGTCAAAGTGTGCCCATACCTGTTTCAAAGTAAACATCTATATACTTGATTGAGTGTCTCTCTGCGTGCGTTGTTTCTCTTCCTCTCGCTCTTGAGAGAGAGAAAAAGACACATAGAGAAAGAAACATACAGAGAGAGAGAGAGAGAGACTGATTAAATTTTGTTTTTGTGATAAACTTAGAAAGTTCATTAAGTCGTTAGTTCTGGATGTTGGCACCGCATCGGTGCTAAGAAAACGATAACCATTCTAAGTTGTTATATATTTTTTCAATGATGTATAATGAAATCAGATATTGCATCACCTACCTTAGAACACGTAGTAATATTATAAAAAAATACGATTAAGTGTATCAAAACAAAAAAAAACTGAGTCTCAGGGATTTTTAGAGTTTTTGGCCTTGAAGAGTTTTAGGGCTAAAACCGTTAAAAGAAAAATGTGGAACGCAAAACGGCCGATCGTTTGGTAGTTTCAAGCCGACAAGTATATTAAATACAGTGCATTATTAGGTCGGGAAAAAAAAAATTATCGTATTTGATACGGAAATTTAAGATAATTTTCCATCATATTTCATTTACATTTCATTATATACATGCCATTAACAACTTAATGCTATTTTATAAATAATAATATAATCCCATTGCTGTAGAAATTTTGGGACTTTTCATCAAAAATCTGCGATAAGCAGTTTTGACAGTTCTCTCTTGATGTTAACTTAACACTACCTAAAAAATGACTCAATGGATAAAGATGGATAAAGATGTGTGTGGTTTGACGTTATCATAGTAAAAAACCACACCTTTCCTGTTATCATTTCCGGCCGTTTCTATCCTACTTCTAGCTTGAGTCTCATCAGCTACTGGTAGTAGAGATATCCTAATTGATAGTTTTGCCTGGCGGTAAAAACTCGTAAAGAATAATGCCCTTCCAATCCTACCAAACCAATAATATCAACTTATTGCGAGTTAATCAGAGTTTTGCTACAGTCTGTGGAGCTTGCTGGCACTTTGAACATGATTTTTTTTTGCACTTTCTTGTAGTAGGTAGTCCATTTTTAATCACCAGTGATCAATCTTTTCAAAAAAGGTTTGATTTCATTTCGTTACAATACACAATCGCAAATAAGTACACGATTCATTAGATTTCTTTCAGTGAGCTTGTACGGGACTCAAGTATTGAGCTTTATATTCAACTGTTTATTGAAATAAGTCAAGGCTATTTTGTGGTCAATCTCCAGCTCTTTAGCCATGTCGTAAGAACTAATATGCAAATCTTGCTTTACTTTTTCCAAAATGACATCAACTTTATTAATAACAGGTCGACCAGAGCGAAGTTCATTTTTATATCAAGTTTACTGGATTGAAAACGCTTGAACCAGTTTTGTGCTACTCTTACCAACATCGCACTAGGTACATAAACATCACACATTTTTTTTGCGAGTTGTATCGCATTTTTTCTTTTTTGTAATAAATCTTCAATATGTATAGAATTTCTATGTTAGATTCACTCATTTTAGTGAAAATAAAAATATTAGAAAAATGACCGGGTACAGTTTTTACATTTTGTTGCTTTTTTTTTAAGGTCTTATATTTATTGGCATCAAAACTAACCAAATACAAACAGCGCAACCAAAGAAATTTTACTGCAACTTTTTACTGATAAGATATGACAAAACTTTTCATCGACTTAATATATTACAAGTGGAACAAGTGCTATTCCCGGCTTTGTTCATTGTAGACCCGGGATTCGCTGCTGAGGTTAAAATCAGGCATGGGACAGGGATCAGAATCAAAGGTGTGACCGTGATTGCAAACAGGAGCAGTATAGGAATCGGAAATGAGAACGGGACCGAGATCGACAGCAAAAGCGATTGATATAAAATACAAGAGAATTCGTTCTACGTATACGCGGGCGAAGTTGCCGGAGCAAGTTAGTTCAAGATATAAATGAGTAGCTTTCCTCGAAGTAGATCTTTTTCTCGTTGATCCAGCAATTTCTGAAACCACCTGAAATTAAATTATAAAGTTATCAACATATCATATTTCTGGTATCTATCGTATTACTAGAAAAAAAATTGCTCTGGCTTCGATATTTCTTTTCTAAAGTACTGCTTATCTAGAAAGTACTATTTATTACAATATTGATAAAATTCGATACCTCTATTCTTCAAGCACATCAAATTAATTTGAACCAATATTCATTAAGTATATAAAATATCTAGTTATACAGATTGATAGAGACATCGCTCCGGTCCTGGGGTCGAATACGACGAATGCATCGCTTTCATTTCAATTAATGGGCACTCCCATTGATGCCCGTTTCGTTCCGTGGCGGTGTTTACAGGAGAATTAAGATAATGTCAGCGATTAACGCTGATCTATTGCGAGCGAAAGTCATAACAGGCCATAATGGGGGAATAGATCAGTTCGTGTGTCGGAATATATTTCGTGCACGAGTTAAACACCGTGAAAATACCATCGTTACAATTATAAAAAACCTTTATAAATTACAACTGTTACCTTCTAATAGCTGTATTAAATATCCTAGAGAAGAAGTTTCAAATTATTGACTTTTGCGTAAATCAAAAAAAAATACAAATAGCAGTAGTGCTCTATTCAATAGTTGTTAATCTCAAGTTATACCTACATGTACGATATTTAACTTAGTTGTTTTTTTTTTAGTTCATTTTCGTTTTATTTTCTTATAAATTCATTTATTACAGATTTTAAAAACAGTCGATTCTTATCTCATATCCGCTTTCAAGTCTGGTCCCGGTAATGTTCGTAACTACGATCTCGGTCACGCTTTAGATTCTAATTCCGGAACAACGTTGGGTTTCGACCCAATTTTCGACCCAATTCGTTCTCAATTTCTCCCTGTGTCGCAATAAGTTGAGCGCATTTTGATCGGTAGGCCGAATGTAGATTTTTGTTTTCAACGCTAGAAATTATTATTTGACTTGTAAGTTATCAGGCTAGATCCTTAAATGGAGATAACTTTTTTTTCCTAACATCCGATTTAAATTGAATTAAGCTCGTATTCTGCTGCTAGCCAAGCTCTACATATTTGTGAAAATCGCATATAATTCCGTTAGTAACTTCAGAAATATGTGCGATCAGACCAAAAGATAAAGATTGAAAATTCGCCGTTTTCTCTTATATTATCTTTCTCTCGTCTCTCTCCATTTTGCGTATATACCTTTAATGCACGTACACACCGGGTTCCATTATTATTAAGTGTATAGACAATGGTAGACTTTTAGTTCGGCATAAAGGAATATGCATATGCCACTTTCATTTCTTTAATGTTATAAAACAGAATCATGTTTATTTAAACAAACTTGTATGCTATATAAAAAATCTCAGCTA
Organism: Eumeta japonica; assembly: GCA_005406025.1. Classification (NCBI taxonomy): domain Eukaryota; kingdom Metazoa; phylum Arthropoda; class Insecta; order Lepidoptera; family Psychidae; genus Eumeta; species Eumeta japonica. The sequence goes on from BGZK01001008.1 coordinate 150,125, forward strand.
TACCCAGAATATTATCAAACTCTCAAAACATTTAGTTACTTAATTTTTAGTAAAATTAGGGTAAGTTGGTTATTATAAATGAGTTTTGTTATTGACGGATTTTTATCATTTTTAAGTAGGTACTTTTCTATCTGTTTTAACTTTGACGCTGCCACCCATTATTGCTAGTCTATATCCACCCATTATTGCTAGTCTATATTTTGATGGTCTGTCCTTAACATTATTGTTCCATTATCAATTGATTGGTAAAAGACGTTTTGATAATCTATTAAAGGTAACATCTAATATTATGTTCTCTTATATCCCAAAGGAAAGAAAATAACACAAACGAGTGTTCATCCCTAATAAACAACTCTATTTAGAAATATTTAAAATTTTGTGTAATTAAATAAAATATTTCTTGTGTCAAAATTAAATTTATTTGCATAAAATATTTACGTGAATAAAGTACTTATGCGAAGCATGTATAATGTAAGGAAGTGAGCAAAAGTTAGTCCCACGCTAGCAAAGAGCGCTCTTCCACCAGCCGCCCCTACTCCAGTTAATAAAGTTTTAATTCTGTTTTGTTTAATATGACCTGCAGTAAATTATTGCGCATTAAAGGGTGGGCTAATAACACCAACAGCCTCGCTTATGGCTGCTGTCTAAATTAATAGGGCTTCTAGTGAAGTGCTATATGATAAATATCTAGAATGTCGATTATCTGGTATATTTGAAACGAAAAAGAAAAGACACATTTAATTTAAAGAAATAAACGTTTTTTTACTCTTTTGAAATACTTTAAAAACTATTTAATGTGATAAAATCGAAACCACATAGAATGCTGTCTTAATTTAATAAAATACATGTATTCATAATAAATATAAATACATCAATTATCAAAATAGAATAACAGTTTAATTATTTTAAGTTTAATTATTTTAGGCAAGAAAAGGAATCAATATTTTCTTAATGAATGTAAAACACTTTTGTTTTGTAGGTGAATTATGGATTACATACAAAAGTAAGGTAATGAGAATTTGCAGTGATGGTGGAAAAAAATCAAAAGATTAGCAGAAATTTTGAAGACACTATTAATAAATTTTGATATTTCGAGACACATTTGATATTTTGTAGTCTACCTCTAAAAAACAAAACAACTTTGGGTAGAACTTGAGAGTCCATATCAAATTATTTATAAATGTCTGGCCTTGTTTTGTGAGTAGATATAAAAACATTTGACAAAATTGTGTTGATTTAGGACTTGTGTGTTTCATATTTCCAGAGGATCATAGGCTTTAATATTCTGTAATAGATTCAATTTTTAATTTCTGTAGTAGAGTCATGCTGTGGTCAATTTGGCTATAATACGGAAATGGACCTACTCTAAGGTGAGAGACCATACATTCACAGAATACAAACGTGGAGTAGCAGTTTCTGTTCTTGGCAGTTTCCGTTTGCCCAGTAAGTGAGAGTTCCGGATCAAACATTTTATTTATTAACAAAGGCCAGCAACGCAATGGTGATTCCTTTTGAGTCACGAGCGTCATTGGCGACGGTGACCATCTTTCTTACACGATTCGCATTAATGTTCCTTTGCTTTTTAGAAATGCTGTTAAAATATGGTATTTCTGTACGTTATTAAGACTAGGGTTTGGACGGATGGACAGATAGATAGACTCGCAGACAGATAGGTTGACAGACGGACAGATGGCGAAGTAGAAAGAAAAACAGACAGACAATAAAATGATATTTAGGGGTTTCATTATTTTTAGAGATACGGAAACTAAAAACGATTCGTAATTCGTAAGAAGGATCGATATCGAAACAAAACAAGATCACATCACCAAATTGAATGCCGTGGAGCGCACACAAGGGCGGGATTTCCGGCTCTTGGGGCGCACCACGACGCTAATATCACGACGCGGGGCGCGGGTCGGGGGAGCGCACAGTCGTCGGCCTAGCGAGAACTCATTAAAATTACAGATGGAGAGACAAAGGCGCGACACACTCGGGCGCCGGCGTCGCTTGCGGCCCTCGGGACAGCCCTGCGTCTGGACGAACCCTAACGAACGCTTGATAACGCATAACGAGCGTGCGTTACATACGCTATTACATTGCCTATACGCTAAATTCCTGTACAATATAATTAATAGTTATGTAATACATTGTGGCAAGACTAAACGTTGTCGGATTGGACAGTTCAAACCACTGAATTCAGTCATATAAAAATAGATGACAAAAAGATTGACATATTACAAACAGAAATGCGCATCGTAAACATGATAGAAGTGAAACTTCTTAAATAATAACTCTTCACGAATATATAATAATTAAACAATCACGGGATGTAAACTTAAATAATTTAGACACGCGGCAGCGTTCAAGCAAAGGAACTGGCTAGCCAGCGCCGAGTGTAATATTACAAAAACCACTTGGTGCAACTTTGACCCTTCTATTTGGACTTATAGACCTAACGTAAACACATAAAACTACGTGTATTTAATTATATCCATAAGAACATCTAGAAGTCCAAATTTCATGAAGCCAGCTCAAACAATTAGTAAAGATATGAAGGTCAAAAAGTCGTAAATTTTAGCACCGACTGACTGACATATAGTACCTAAATCTAACCTACTTCCAGATGACCTAGACGGATGAAATTTGGAATCTAGCTCGGTGATTGTGTAAAAGCGTAGGAAAAAATTAAAAAATTAAAAAAGTTAAAAAATAGGGGATCCACATACAAATTTTTTTTTAATTTTAGCGTTGGAACCGTTACAACGTTACAAGCAGATATTTGAAACTATCCCAATATATGTATTACTATATTTGCTATATAACAGAAATATACAAATAAAGTTAAGTCAAAAAATAAGTGGTGTCCCCATACAAAAAACTTGTAATACGCGCTAAAGAACCGGCCAACGATGTGTCGTCGGCGACTTGCGGCACCACATAATTATACACAGAACAGAAGTAAATCTACATAAAAGCGCTCCCGAGCAACACATAAACATAGGCTCCGCTTACGAATACCGATTTAGTTATTTATTGTTTTATTACATTTATGTTCATCCTGCTTCTTTCTGAACGATGAATTAAATGATTGTTAGACTATAACCACAAACGTTCTTCGTGCCTAAACCAGTAACAGTATAAAAGTGAAGTGAAGTGAAGAAGGCTTACGCTATTACCATCCACAAATCACAAGGACTTAGTCTGGACAGCGCTCTTCTCGACGTAGGCACTTCGATATTTAGCAGAGGACAGGCCTACGTTGCGCTCTCCAGAGTTAAAATACTAGACGGAGTACACCTTATTCATCTAGACCCTAATCAAATTAAGGCACAAGATAGTTCTATAGTAGAATATAACCGTCTGAGATCGTAATATCGCCCGGGCTTGGATAATTTAAGCATAAACAGGAAGCGTATTACAAAGGTAGCAGATAATGAATGGGCAATGCGCACTATTATCTCTAATATTCAAGAGGATGAAGACAATAGTATAAAAAAGAAAATCATGCGGCGGAAACGCAAGAAAAAACATTAAATCTCAATACCTGCCTAGTTTTCTTTACAAAAAGTAATGATATCTCACCAAAAACATAAATGTAAAAAAGGAGAGCCAAGTTCAATACAAAAATTATGCTTGGCTGTGAGCTTCGCCGCAAAAAGAATGGAGATCTAAATGAGTGCCAAGTTCTATGCAAAATCCAAATATGTATTTATGGGAACAAAATAACATTATGAACAAGTATTAAACTCTATTTCTTTGTTTTATTGGATACCTATAACAATTGCGGTTATTTAAAAAAAATGTGAGTTTTCATTACATCAGTCATTTTAGAAATTTGTTCAACATATATACATATTTTGTAATTCTGATAAAAACTGGCCAAGTCAAATCTAACCTACTTTAAGATCTCAATTTTTTTTTAAATAACAGCAATTGTTATAAGTATCCAATAAAGCAAAGAAATAGAGTTTAATACTTGTTCATAATGTTATTTTGTTCCCATAAATACATATTTCGATTTTGCATAGAACTTGGCACTCATTTAGATCTCCATTCTTTTTGCGGCGAAGCCCACAGCCAAGCATAATTTTTGTATTGAACTTGGCTCTCCTTTTTTATATTTATGTTTTTGGTGAGATAGCATAAATACACAACGCGTGATATATTTGTTATTCATATATAGTGTTTGATGCGTACATCTACGACTACACTGTCTTTTCCTATCGCTTTGTATCGTTGTGCACGCATCGCTCCCTTTTCCTTCACTTCTGTAGCATCGAAATGTATAGCTCTCTGTTATATCAGTCTTCCTTTTAAGATAACGAATAGTGCCTAGTCGTAAAGTTTTTTTGAAAATTCAATCTCGGTTCTCGTCTAATTATCGATTATCGTATCTCCGCGTAAAAGTTTAATTTCAAAAATTATAGTATATTTCGTGGAGAGAGATAAAAACGTACAATCATCGTAAGTTTTACGATACCGTTGAAATAGAACGATACGGATCGCTACTCATATAAATACTCTGCCCGTGAAATATACTTTAGGAACCTGTCTAAACTTCATCCGCGAGGAGATAGTATAACCTTTTAAATGCAATCGCGAAGGATTATTCATTCGATTTTGTATTGTTAATTCTATAATCTATAAGAATAAATGTCTAATAATAAGTTTAGTTATGATTTGCATAGTCTAGCGTAGTTGTGACTCGGATTCTGGTGGGTACAGTTTCATGGCATTGTTAAAATTTTTGTATATGGAAAAATATTGCCAAGTTGCGCCAATAAAGCTTTAAAATCTTTTACATCTGTAAGAAATGTTCGGCTTATTTTTGCGGTAAATACTAATTTCTTTAGATTAATGGATGACATTTTATGAAGTAACGTTATTTTTGGAGAGATGAATTACCATGTTATCTCAAATTAGAAAACAATAGGCATATAAAATTGACCTCATAATGAAATCGATACGTCTCATAAAAAACATGCTAATACCTACAAAAAAAGACGTATATCTAAATCTTATTTATGAGACACATTAATGTAATACGCCAATATTATTTAATATAATTCCTGAAATTTAAAAAAAAACTTATCGTATTAATTGATTATATTGATTAAATTGTAATTATTTTGCGATTTGTCTTTTGTAAGTTTTAAAATTACATGATTCATATCTTCATTTCTCCAAAAAAACAATAACTTTAAAAATTTGAATTGGGCAAATGAAAAGACACGACAAGGATAGCGCGCTCTATTAGCCACTAGATACAAATTACATTATTTTGTACGAAGAGGCAGTTATTTCTCACGTTTGCTAAAATTTCCCTTATACGTTCCTTACAGAAATTTCGAATTGAAAGTATGTACTTTATGTGTCAAGTTTTAACTACCCCATTTATTAGCAACACCCTCCTATAACCTATTTATTTTATTTTTATTTTCATCCGGGCCTTAAACCCTTCTCTCTGGCTCAGTGCAGGATGGGGGATGCTAATGGCCGTTGTTACCAGAGGCGGCTCGTGACATATTTTTATGGGTGTTCAATAAAAATAAAAACAAAAAACAAGATCTTACCATTAACTTTATTTATATAAAAAATCAATTCGCCGGTCTTTTGGCGAGCGAAGACATCTATCACTTTCTTGTGAAAATCTGATATTGAATTAATTAAGTGTTTTCTATGCTTATCATACATAACGCATTAAGACGGTCTTGCGCCATAGTATTGCGCGTAAACGTTTTTACTTTATTTAACGTCGAAAAACAGCGTTCACTTTCTACTGAGGTCATAGGAATAGTGCATACAATATTTAGAAGTTTCATGCTTTCAGCAAATACAGATTCTAATGAAAATTCCATAAAATATTGAAGTAAAGCAACGGCGCCGTCAGCATTGTGAAAATCTTCTCTGCTATAAATTACTAACAACTCATTTTTTAGTTTGGTTTTTTCTAGGAAATTGTAGTGTTTACCATTTTTTTAAAATCATCTTCAGGAAAACTCTTATTGTAGTCCGCAAATCTATCTGTTTAGAACAATTTAGAAGCCAATAAATGGTTCGTATGTATAAATCTGTCTTTAATCTGCACTCTTAAACGTCACATACTTCTTTTCTCATAACTGAATGATTTACGTCATCAGGACGACGTTTTTTCTTCGGCGAAGGTGGTGGAACTGCATTACGTAACTCGTTTATGGCTCTTTCGAATTTACTGACTTCATTCATGATTTTAATCGAGTCAAGTGATCGAGACTGTAAAAATTTAAACAACATTTCACAATGCGGCATAAGCGTCGCATGAAAGTTCAGCCAATACAAAAAGTTTTCATTATTTGAATATGAAAGGAGCGATTGAGCTTGATTGTAGCTATCGGGATCACTGTTATGACTGTCCATTATTGCTTGCATACACTCTTTCAGAGGCTCTAAATTATCGTGTATAGCTTTCACTGTACGTGTATTATAATTCCATTTTGTCTGTGAAGCGGCAGGTACTTTGTTTCCGAGTACGGGAAACAAAATAATTATTACTGTCTTCACAATCACACAAACAAGGTGTTTTGATATATTGTTCAGATTTAAAAGCACGCGTATAAGTTTTAGTTTTCGAACGACATTTTGAGTAAGTGCAATTTCAGGCCGTGGTGGTCCCTTAACTTTCAGTTCGAGACGCATTTCTAGAGTTTTTCACAATGTTTAATAAAGTCACATTGTATTGTTCCATTTTTAACACAAACGTTGCGCACAAATTATTTTTAATACGTAAATTATAAGAAACTCCCGTAAAATAACCAACAAACCGACACACGACACGACACTAATAACCGGTTTAAAATACACGTTTGTTTGTTTACATGATGGACGGCAACAACGCATTTCTCCGCGTGTCATTCGCCATCACACCGCGATCTGGCAACGTAGCGCAAGAGCGGCGCTCCAGATGAAGTTCATTTCTCATACAAAATCTTTTGTTTCACGCGTCGAACCGTGTCGATGTTTCTCTTTCGCACTGCTTGAATACAGTGCAAGAGATTGTACTAAAGTTTGCTCCATAGGAGCGCAATCGCTGGCGCTCCACTCGTTGCAACTTAACACCAAATATGTTAGAGAACTTTCAACTCAATACGCGTAGGTAGTTTCTAGTAATCTGTTATTATGAGTGCATAGGCAGGTATAGTAGAATGTATATAAGTATTATAGGTTACATAAAGAAATATATTTATTACTTAATTTTTGTGGGAGTGCACTGCACCAGCGCTCTTTAAGACGAGCCGCCTTTGGTTGTTACCATACTCTTCGAAACACTAGGCGCATGTTTTTTTTTGGCATGAATACGTCTATGTTTTTGTGTTTAATGGGGGTCATTTTATTAGCAGGGGCTTATATGCACTAACGGCATCTGTTGGTGTATAAGTAAACAAAGTAGAGTGTAAGTGAACAAAGTTGCCGACTTCATCAAGTTATCTAGTTATGGGGTTGATTATATCTATGTTTTTTATACGATAATATTCGATATTGCGTAATATTTTTGTAGCCATTATTCTTCTTTCTTCATTTGTATACCTTTGAATTACGTCAGTTAATTTATTTCATTCATGTCTACAAATCTATTTCGTTGTTATACTTTAATATAGTATACATATGGTGTAAGTTTTCGATAGCGAAATAAAAAAAGAAATATTGTAATTTTGTTAATGTTGTATTTAGTTTAGATGTAATTTGTTACTCACGTTGTATTAAGTAACAAGTTCAGGCGTTTTGTTTGTACGTTTTGTTTTGAATAAAAATCAGTGACGCTGCGGATAGATACGACCGTCGCGTCAAATCGATAGAATTAATGGTTAATTGTAGGTATCTATGACGATTGTGTTTCTTGCAAAAGTTTGGAATATTTTCTATTTCTAGAAACGCTAACTCTTTAATGGCTTGAGACATGAAGAAAGTATTGAGTTCGATCCTGACCCCAGTCATAAACCTGACCACGTAATTTATATACCAATCTATTAAGTCATATTTCATACTATTCGTATCTTCAACATATGCTTAATAAACTCACTTTGAAATATACTCAGTTTGAAACATTAATTCGTATTGTTCTTCCAATTACCCGAATGTTCCTGTATATAGACTTATCTACATAATCCTTGCGGCTGTATCAAGGTTTTTCAAACCAATCAGAGTTTTTTGATTTGATTTAAGTCAAAAGTTTCTTACGTTGCCCATGGTCAGGAGCAACCTCGAAAACAAACGTACCTCGATAGCAATGTTCTCAACGAAAGAGCAACCGTCGCTTATGCACGTATATAAAGTATATAACTTGGAAATAAAATGCTACGGAAACTATTTTTATCATAAGCGCAAATTATAATCAGTAGGCGATGTTTATGTTTAATCCTTCCTGTATTAGTTTTTTTGTTACGTAAATGGAAAGGCATACCTTCCGGCAGTCTCTATTGAGAGTTTGGTCTTACCTCTGCCACACTATGGGTTGGGGATCACTAGCGATGTCATCAGTTACTTACAGTGTCTTGGTCCAATGGTTTATGGTACGTGGATCAATCTGAGAGTTCTTAGAATATCAGTAACTGAGTAAATAAACAATTTAATTTTATTACTAATGTTTTTAAAAGTAGTCCTAGTTGAAATCAATATATCGCTGCAATTGATGAATTAATTGGATTTGAACCAGTGAACGAAACATTTTGTCCACTCGCACCTTAGGGATCGCTACGACAGCCTTTTCGTGTACAGCCATTGCTTGTTCGCCGTCTGTAAATCACTTTCTTCAAAATGTTTCTTTTATTTTAGGAAATAAATAACAATAATATGGTCGGGGCTGTAATGTAAGTGGGCCAGTATTTTTATACTTAACATCCCCAAATAGATAGTTATTTGTCTAGCGGTATGTGGTGAGGCGTCATCTTGTTGAAGGAAAATTCTACTGTGAGGTAGTTTTTTCCCGAACTTTTATCAAAACAAGAGGCACGCAATTGTAAGTGTACTAGTCCACAGTGACTGTTTTTTTTATCTCCTAAAACAGTGGTTGCATAATGGACCTGTTATTTCGAAGAAAGAGACCACCATCTTTTTTCCAACGCACCTCATTTTACTTTAGGAGCTAATTCATCGAAAGGATACACCTACTGAGCAAACTGACTTTTGGTTTTGGGATTGTAATAGTAAACCCAGCTTCCGTCACCTGTAACTATGTCGTATATAATATTTGATGACAAAGCTTTCTGACCCTTAAATGGTCATGAAGGATTGTATGAATTTGACACATATTGATATCTAACCTTGTCCGAATCTGCTGGTAGTTCACTCTTTTCTCAATCTCTATCAAAACCGTACATCACTGATATTATCTTCGGTCACCATAGAAGGACGTCCTTCACGTAGATCGTCAGTAAGATTAGTGCGACCGCGTTTGAACTCGTTAACTTAGTTATAAACAGTGAAAAAGGAGGGACTTTCATCATGAAAGGCCAAATAAAGTCTGATATAACTTTATTGTTGGTTGAAATGTGCATCGAAAGTCATTGAAAATCGTAGCACGAAATTTTCTCGCGTAAAATTCATGTTGACGTTAGATAAACAATATTCATTTTGCCGCCATTTTGTAAAATCAAATGACAAATGAATGCAATATACATAATAAGGTTAGAAAAGAGTTCAATCTATAAAATTTAAATATATTTTTCATATAACAGTTTCTAAGTTGCCAGTTCTAAAAATTTTAAGTGTTATCTACGTTATGTATTATACTTTTACGTTCTAGCGATTTAAAGATGATTTACCTACTTTTCTTTATATGGTTTGGTTTTATTCTAGATCATAAAATACAAAATTTAGACAACAGTAAATCCATTAATTTAGATATAATTTTTAAATAGAATTGGATATAATTATTTTAAAACAAATATTAAAAGCAAAAAGATCGTTTGAACTTTATATGGACTAAAGTACTAATCAAACGTTATGTTATTGAGTAATTAACGTTGTCCCAACCCTCATAAATCTATGAATGGGGAAGCAATCGTATGCAATGTTCGTGGCGGCAGATATATCTCTTGGGCCGTAATTAACGCGTTCGTGTCCATCGACATAGGCGCTACCTAACGGGCTAACACTGCCTCTGTACATTCGGGTAAACTAAGCTTTGTTCCAGTGTGTGATCACACTGTACGGCTAGGCACTTCGTGCCTAGATAATGTTTTAGGGATACATCGATGAGGACAAGGTTTTTGTACACATCGTAAAATACAAGTTTTGTTTATTATTATCATAAGTTAAGTGAACTCGGAAAAAATTAAATAAATGACAAAATATAATACAATTTAAGTACTGAAGGATGTGCCTCTAAAGTTTCTGAATCAAATTATGTACAAAATTGGTCCATAAATCATATACTGACATTTCTCGATGTATTATTTTCTTTTCAATTCAATTGAGTGTATTCTATAAAGCTATTCGGTTTAATTTAATGATCTCGTTATTTACCTATTCCGTTATTTTCGATATGCTTAATTTCAACGTGACGTCACCGTTACAAGTTATCGTTCATAGTTGTAAATCTCTGGTACATAGGCGTACCTAAAGGATATCTAAAATAGATCTTGGGTCGAGATCATGTCACTAACTCATCGCTGTCGGAACTGTGACATATGACAATGATAATAATTCCAAAACCATTGTAATTCAGTGGCGATTCATTCTGATCTCGATCTCGAACATGCCTGCTCTAGTTTGAAGGTTTCTGAATTGTAAAAAAAATGTTGTAATTCAATGTTAACATAATATTTTTTCCTGTTTAGCATGGTTTCTTCTGTTGAACCATGTAAACGGTAAAATATATATTGACTCTACTCTTTCGTATTCATATATTCGCGAAAGAAAGTATAATTTTCAAATAAACTTATTAATTATTATCACTTGTATACTTGGGCGCTGGCACAACTAATTTTCATGAGGGTGTATATCAATAATATATGTTTTCTTTATTTCTCCTTAAATAGGCAAATCCAGGGGAGTGCAAGTGCACCCCCTTGCACCTCCCACACCGCGTCCGCGATTGTATACTTTATTCATTGGTATAAAATTCTTATATTCAATCAAGAATGTTATACTAGTATTATAAATAAAATTATATTAATAAGACCGATGATTGATAATATGTGAAACATAATACTGGGTTATTAATAGATAGACCTCTAAGATACAGCGTACGGGCCGGCATAACTCACAATAACTGGTAGTGGTGTTGCTGAGAGGTACTCAACTCAATATATATTGTTAGGCAAACAATTCGCTCTATGGCCGTTCACTGCGCGTACGGACTTGAAATATATCGTTGCTTATATTTGACGTGATCCAAAGTGATTGAAATAATTTTGTATTTAATGCTTGGAACAGGTTTATTGTACTATCCAGTACAATTATCAAACCGAATTTGCTGTAAGTCTATATAACAAAATATAGGCATTTTATTGAGGTTGACGTAGGAAAGTTGTTTTTTGTTTGTTGTTTAGAAGTAAATTTCCTCAATATTCCCGAAAAAATATTACTTAAACGTGTCGGATTAACTTTTCATACACGTACAATTATTATCGAAGAAGTTCTATCCTTCTGTTTCATATGTGGAAAAAAATGCTGCAATTAATTTTCTATGTGTTTTCATTACAAATTTATATTGGTGTTACACATAAGACAAATAAATACCTTTACGATTTCATCAGAATCAACGAAAATATATGTCAGAGTTATGAGACTGTGACATACGGACGGATAGACATGACAAGACTGTAAGGGTCTTAGTTTTGCCTTTAGTTACGGATCTCTGATGAAAAAGACGCTGAGTTCTGCTGGCTTCGTGTGATATTGCGAATTCAATAAGCCGCCCACGCCACACAGCTTGCTCGGAGCCACGGCGAAGACAAAGCAATGGACCGACGCCTCGATAGAATTCTATATACCTATCTGTCTAGTGTAATAAGCATGTTAAACCCATGTTTTTTTTTTTAATAATTTATGTTAACTTACGAAATTAAACAAGTGACATTTCTTAACTATAATATGAAATTAAGGGATGAAAATACGTATCTATTATTCGTAGGTAAATCACAAATTTTCTTCAGTTATTTAGTTGCTTATCGTTATGGATTTTCTAATCATGTGAAATAAATAGAAATTATAACGCTGTATTGAAGATGGGCATTTATATGCATGTGTGATCCTGAGTTGGTGTGTATGAAGCAACGGGTATCCTACGATGAATGGTGTAGTTTTCTCGTATTCTATATTCTATTTTGTCATAATAATGTAATGTAATGTCGTAAAAACATAAGTGATGGAGTAAAATAAATAGTAACAATAATTCTTGACATTTTATAGAATGCATTGCTTTTTTAAACAAAAATAAAGTAAACTGAAATGCCTTATCTATAGGTAGTTTGAAGATTTGATTTGATTACCATAATAAGGCATACATTTTCATCCTGTCGACTTAGAAAATTGTTCAAGATACTGGTATGTAATTTACTTTTGTTGGAATTACTTATATAAAGGTTGGCGAAAAATGAATCTGGTGTCATTATGACTTTCAGATCAAAACTTGACAGGATATGAAGTAAGGACAGTATATTTTTACGCAATTGTATTTTGTGTAATAGAAATCAAAAAAAAAAAATGTAAAACAGTTGACCCTGTTGGCCATCGGTCAAATTTTTCACTGTGACATTTATTGAGCTTCTCGAGTTCAAAAATCAGAGACTTAATTTTAAACTTTTGGACCTGAAAAATTCGACAAAGCAGTTGATCTTATTGGAAATCTTTAAAATTTTTGCTTCTTTCGAACTCAAAGTCTTCAAAAATAAACACAGCAGTAAATTATTGAATTAGACCTTAAAAATTCCTCCAAGAGACGCTTAAGAACTTTTTCAAGCCCTCCAAGCTCAAAAATTTAATTTGAATACGCATTCAGATCCTCGAGTTCGAACGTCTAAATTTATTGAAAAAAAATTTTAAACTAGAATATTTATCAAAAGCGTTGTTTGATTTTGACTTGTGCGACATTCAATGCAGTTTTGTAAGCAAAGAAAGTTGACATATTAACAAAAAAAACCCGTGGGACTGAACTGTTCGACTAACAGGCTGTTTCAAGTGATTTTCAAATGTTGTGCTAGTTTTATTGACTGTCCATCACGTATCTTTGAGCGAAACCGAAAAATGAATCGGCATTCGGAATGGGTGTTAATGTTCATACTAAAAGAATATCATAATGACGTATTTCAAGTGTAATTCTATTACCTACGAAATAAATATATTTTTGATTTGATTTGATACATACGATGTTAAATATTCACAACGATTTCTTTCGAGATGGTAAAGCAATATTGGCACCAATCCAATCGCTATTCCAATTCACTCTCTGCAAAAATTAACGGAAACCTTCATCGAATCTTGCCAGTGCTACTTTGACGTTAGTATAAGTACAACGGCACACCTGAGTCGAAATGTCAACGCTAGGATGACGGTAACACCGTCAAATTTACAAATTAAAGAACAAAGTAGAGTAGAATTAAAATAATGCAAAAAAATTAATAAAATGCACGAGACGTGCAATTCAGCAGCTGTTCTATCATGCATTGTCTTATCGATGTCTATTCGATCGCTCATGACGTCGATTACGTGCTTGTATTTTATCATTTGAGTATTCATAATACCCAAATCTGTAATCGATCGACATTTGTCTACGGCTAATAGACGAAGACCTTGTTACTTAAATATGTAATACAATACTGGAATAACTTTTCAGACAGAGCTTTATCATCCTTGTAGAAATATAAGCATGTGTACAATGGGCACAACAGTTGTCACGGTGACGACTGTTAGCAGTCCACATTCTGCATCGGACAAGTGTAGAGAGTTCACGTCTTTGGATCTAAATTAAAAAATATAATTATGGAATCGTAAAAATGTCAAACAAATGCGTATACGACCTGCACACTGAGGGTTAAATACAAATTTATTGCCTATGTAGAAACTACATGCATAAAGGGCTTCGACGATTTGTGTTTGTGATATCAATACTGGCGATATATTGGTTCCTGGAATTTAGAAATTTTTATTGATTTTTTATTTATTAAAAAAAAAATATTAAAACTTTTAGAAATCTCGTATTTTCGTAGAGAAAAGTAAAAAATATTCTCCCAAACATCAACCCAAATTACATCCCATACGTTCACTACAAACGTCAGTGTGTAATTTTAAGAAACCTATTATTTCATGTAATATATCTAAAAGTTAACAATTTAAACTTTTTTCCTTTTATTTGTACAATGAGACTACATTTTGTGAAATTTCATGATTTTAGTTCAACGGGTAGTAAACCTAAAGTTTATGATTTATTTGCTAGTGTCAAAGTATGTGGCTACAGTGGTCTTAATTTCTGATGGCGTTGAAATAGAAGCTTCATGTTTTTAGTTTCAAAGGACCATAACATTGAGTATTTATATTAATTTCAATTTGAAACCTCAGCGCACTTCTGTAAAATAGGGTATTGACGGGCAGATAGACAGACAGAGGACACCAAAGTAATCCTATAAAGGTTTTTAAGCTATTGCATAGCTTCTATCGCGGGTCTTGAGCGTGGAGACCAAATCCAGAAATTCCGTAACGAAAATAACCTAACACCCCCCACTCCAACCGGCACAGCGGTGATACTTTTGCCATCTATCGATGAATAGCAGAACTTTTAATGACTTTTTTGAAATATCACGCTTGTCTCTTTAGTTCAGCAACTCGCCTCTAGGTGGCATTGGTTGTATCGGCGTTATTGCGTATGCGTAATCCCCCTCTTCGCCCCGCATTCTGGTAACTCATGCCTGTTTAGAGTTTCGGCGTTAGGGCACCTCCTCTTTGTATTTACTTCATGGTACGACTCTACGAAGCTCGAACTAATCGAGACGAGCTGCTCCGAAATCGGACGAATACGTAATCAGCTGCTTGTGAGAAAGTATATAGGTGTATAGGTATTTATCATCTATGTACAACAGTGAATAGCTGTACTCGTATAATTTGTGTACAAGGTGTTTTAAATATGAATAAACAAAGTGCATTTATTAAATTATATATTCAATAAATAATATTCAATGATAAATATTCCTGAATAAACTACATGTATTGTAAGATAATAAAAATATTTTGAACAATATTAACTTCTCATTTATTTAATAAAAGAAAAAAAATTGTTTTCTTATGGGTCACCACGCTCAAAAAGTGTAACTCGAATTAATATCAAAGAAAAAAAAACAAAGGGGAAAAGATACTGCATAAATAAAATAAATAAATAATTATAATTGCATAAGTTGATAAAAAATACTATGCAATAGCTTTACCGCGGCAGTCCCCGAGTGGTACACGTGTTTTTTTTTTGAGATGTGGAACTCTTACAATGTACAAGAAAAGAAATATTGAATAGAATATGGTGAAAGTAAATAAATATACACAGAGTAGCATTTAATTATGGAGTAATGTAAAGTGTATATGTAAATAACAAACATTGTATAAATAACTCAATAAAAAGACTAAATACTCCTGCTACTTCCCGCATACGTAGTAAAAGGTATCCTGTATACATAATAGAATCGAAATGGACTGTAGAAAGTACGACGTGAACTAGAGCCGTGGTCACTACGCCGCAAGGGTTGCAATGAGAACGTATGATTATTGACGTGGACAAGTAAACTGAATAGATTTATTTGCTTTAAAATTGATTATTGACACATGAAATTGTTTTCTCTCAAATTTTCAAGTAGTATTTAAATTTCAATTTAGTTAAGAACTTTGTTATGAAACACAGTTTTGCGTCGCTATCATAAGAAAATATAGCGCTTAATACGGACCGCCCAGGCGTGAAACGGCATATGTTAGCAGGCTGACAGCACCTACCCTCAACTACTGTTGATGAAATATAGACGCCGTTAAGCCTAAAAATATATCTCGGGGCAGGTTGTAAATTTCCACAGCCAGACAAAAAATACTTTGAAAATCACCCTGTCATATATCGTCGCTCTAGTCTGCCACAGTCTAATAGTTTCTACGGTTATCTATGTATATACGTAAAACATTTTTTTCTTTATCCGAGCATGGGTTAAAAACTACTGAACTTATCAGTATGAAATTTTGACTACTCAACGTGGAATAGTTTGTAGATAGTTTTAAACTATTTATGTTCGAATTCCATACGCCCTTCGCCATATCTTAGATTTATTTTCATAATCGGTAACGCCCTGCAAAGCGAGCGGGTAAGGGCTACTTAATGAATAAAATTAATTATGCCTAGATGTAGGTTGATATTTCAAACGAAGAAAAGTTATAGTATGTATTCGATTTTTTGTGGTATATGTATAATAGGCATGATGACAATTTTTTAAAAACTGTACTATAATGCTCAGAAATATACATTATTAATAATGAGTAACATATTTCTGCTAAAATCAAAGTTTTAGATATTTTTAAAGACATTTTAGTTTATAAAATTTCAATTCCCACCAAAACGCTTGTCAGTGTCAAAGCGTCGCTTCTGACGTCACGGTTGAATAACCAAAACGTAAACATAAGACGCTCATTGAATACTTTAGTTATTTTGTGCTATTAAATATGAATTCCAAAGTGTATAGAGGTTGTGTGGTACCCCAGTGTAATAACACATCTATAAAACACCTAATAAGTTATTTGTATTCGTTCCACAAAAGAAAACGATACGAGACAAGTGGCTAAAACTTGCAAGGCGGGATGCAACAGGGATATTGCCTACTGCTCACCTTTATTTTGTGAAGATCACTTCGACGTAAGTTTGTATTTGGTTTTGTTGATTCTAAAGTAGTATGTGGTACAATAATCTTGTCAGAGGTATGAATTAAATAATAAACAATATGTTTTGAGGTTAGATCCCATCTTGCTCTGATGTTATCTATCTTAATAGATTTTTTATTAATATTTCAGTTACCAAATGATATGGAGAATTATATGGAATATCATGTGATGGGATCGGTGTCACAGGTTCGCATGAAACCAGCATGTATGCCCTCAAAATTTCAATGTCAACCAGATCGAAGAAAACGAACATTCAATGCTACTAAACGACCATATATTCTCAAAACAAAGACTGACATTAATTAAAGAATGTGAGAAAGATTTAGAAGAAAGATCTGTTACTACAAAACAGGTGGAAGTCGGAGAGAGCTCTTCTGGAATTTCCGGTAACTACATATTTATCTGTATTAAAATGTACTTCATTTTCTTGAATAAAAATATCTATTTCTTGTGTGATCAATAAAGCAATGCTACAAATTGAATAACTTGTCATTGTTAGGTAACCAATTCTTAGCATTGCATAATATGAGTATGTACACGTGGGTATTCTGTATTGTATTTATGTTTTTTTTCTCTTTCAGTTTCACAAGCTCATATAGAAAATACTTCACAAAAAGATTCACATAAGTCAGCGGATAAAGCAACTCAAGTACTCATAACATATAAATACAGAAGTAAAGCCATACAAACAGAAGTGAATTTAGTAAACCAGATGACATCACCTTTGAAACCTTTTAACCAATCTGTTTCCACATCACCATTTAAAATTAAAAGTTGCATTACTGCCAAGCCATCTACATCCATGATACAGAAATATTCTAGGAAACTTTTTACAATTGAGGAAGAATCTGATAGTGATATCTCATTTGCACCATCTAGTACACATAGAGAATCATCACCATCAACAATATCCCAACAGATGAAATCTACTTCAGACTGCAGCGAATTAATCGAAGAAGATAAAAACAAGAAGCATCAAAATTCTGGAATACACTTTGCTAAAAATAACAAAAATCCACGGTTTTATATTGGTGTGCCTAAAAGTTGCTACTACCTAATTGATATAATTAAAGAAAAACTAATATTCCTGCAAATCATATACTTATGTGTTTAAAAAATTAGATTAAATAACCCATTCAGAGAGCTCGCTGATGATTTCTCTATGACTCCGACTTACGCAAGCAAAATATTTTAAAAAATATTCCAGTAATTGCTAGTGTAATACGTCCATTTCTAGTGAAATTAGATAATGAATTAATTAAAAATTACCGATGGCTTTTAGGCACAAATATCACAATGTGACTTGCATCATAGATTGCCTAGAAATAGAGGTGCAAAAGCCTTCGAAAGCCTTACATCAAGCTCTCATGGTCAGAATACAAAAGGCTAACACCATCAAATATCTTGTGTCCTGTACACCAAATGGTTTGATTAATTACATTTCACCAGGCTACGGAGGAAGAATAACGGATACATGTTTGGTGGAACAATGTGACTTTATAAGGTGTTTACAACCTGGCATGTATGTGATGGCAGACAGAGGGTTCAAACATGTTGAACAGTATTTACGGAAAGAGGGAGTGCAGTTAGTACGGCCTCCGAGTGTAACAACTGGGGCAAAACTGTCTAAAAGTGAGGTCAGAGAAACAAAACAAATTGCAAGCCTGAATACATGTGGAGAGAGTGATTAGACGATTACGGGAATTTAATATGTTGAAGCCACATGCATGTGTCAACCACAACTTAGTAAAAGTGCTTGATGATGTCATCACCATTGCTTGTGGTTTAGTGAACATACAAGATTCATTAATTAAATAAAACATATTTTTAAAAGTTGCATTTTATTTACATAAATGTTAAGAAATACTTCTGTATAATAATGGATACACATTATCTTTCCATGAAGAAACAATAATATTCAGAAAATTTGATACATATTTCTCATCATACATAACACTAACTATTTCTACATTTTTATTTTCACTGTAGTCACTATCAGTAACACAATAGTAGCCTTTTTAAGTCCTGTCAAGTACATTTGAGCTGCACCTGTACATAAAACTTCTGCGTTAGTTTCCCATCACATACATATTTTTTAAAGTTTTGCACTCGTGGGACACTTAATTTCAATGATACTATCTTCACAGATCCCATCAGGCGATCCTGCTATCATAGGATGTATTTTAGAAACTATGAGACCACACTTGTTAATTTTTTCCAAGTTTTATACTCACTGTCTTCCTTACTTGATCTTCCAATATTCTGCCCCGTTTCATAGCCAATGTGTCAGGAGTTTTCCACCCATTATTAATGCGATCAGTGTGCCATCATTGGTTTTGCACCGACTGAATTCAAATGCTCGTGAAGCTGTTATTCTGCCATATCTCAACTCATGCCATAAGGTACTGTCATGTTGGGCTCTTGTTACTTTTCAATATTATAAACATCAGCATCAGACAATGCAATTTTTTCCAAAATCTGTCACAGGACCTTTCTTTATATTTCAGCACCAATGTATGCATAGACAAACTTTCTGTTTGGTCAAAACATAGTCATTTTGGTATTTTATTACCTCGCAGTTATTAAGCCTCCTTTTCTTCCCTTCCTCTAGAAACTTTTCAAATACTTCTGTATTTGATGGCAAGCTAGGTTTAGCATTAGACATTTCGCTAGCTGTTAAATATTTTAGAGTACTTCCAGCCCTGGAAAGTTTGGATTTCATCCAATAGCATTCGACGGATGTACAGGATGGTTCTCACTCCTGCGATGTATCCACATCAGAAATGCTATAGCATGTTTGCAGCCTCCTTGTGAAGCCACACAATCGTGACATTCTATTGATTTAACTGCCTCTTCCTGTTCGTCCATTATTAAAGTCACGCTATACAACTTTGCATGGACTTTATGTTCCGGGCAAACTTTACATTTTACTATGCAGATGTCTCCTTCGCGTTTAAGTTGTACATAACTTACAGCATCATCGCCATAGGATGGTCTGGAGGACCTAAAATAAGAAAAACAATGAATAAATATAAAACAAGACACATTATAAAAATAAATTCATTACCATAACCTCAAATATTAATATGAAATACATTTAATGGTGTTTTAGATCTATTACTTATTTTTAAAATATTATTTAATGTAGGCATCTAATGTTTTACTTACATGGAAGTTTTGACATTTCTAAATTCTGCTGAACAAAAGTCTTTGTTTGATGCCAAAACTCTCCCAGCATCAACAAGTGGATTCTAGGCAAATTAGTACTGTTTGCCTTACTAAATCCTTGTTCCATGACTTGCGTAGTTTCACCTTCGTTTTAATAACACTAAATTTAGACTAGGTACTGTTTCAAACGTAATGAAATGGTAATTAAAGCCACAGGAGTTGTCCAAAGCTACAAGATGTACGCGTTTTCACAGTGCTCGTAGTGTCGATTTCAACGGTGACGTAATTGGCTCTGATTGGTGTTCAATATATCATGGCGATTTACCGTATTTTGTAAATTTATTTTATAAAAATAATTAGTAATCTCGCTCATAATTAAAATATAAAGGAGTACTTTGTAATCCATCACTCAAGTATTGTTGAATAAATACATAATTATAGTAATTTTTAGTTACTGTCATCATGCCTATTGATTTAAAGTTGATTTGATACATCCTTTCGTGTCTCACCTCGAATCGAGATCATTGTTGAAAACGTGGGTTTCGTCAAATAACACATTAATTGTTGTATTGTATATAAATATGTGTAAATATAATTTTAAACTGTAAAATTAGGTAATGCATTATTTTGGAGCTATTGAAGGATAAGTACAAAATGTCACATTCTGATATTTTATCATTAGTATCAAGTTAGACTTAGTCAGCCACTATTTCAAAATATGTATAAAAAAATAGTACATAATTAATAAAAAGAAGCTTTGAAAGATAGCGCGATTTACATTTTTAATTAAATTTGAAATATTACTGACAACTTTAATAAATGAATATATTGAATTATCGACTGGATATAAATACAATGTTATAGAGCACTTGAAATGTGTTGAACCTTATTAATGTCTTATAGAATACAAATAAATTTACTTTACACGTATTGCAAGACAGATTTAGCAATGAATGTTTCATTTTTAGTCTCTTTTCTACCCATTTGTTTTTTCAACGTTTATCATTGAATCTAGTGTACTTTCATTCTTTTATTAGTTTTAACAAAAAAAAAATCATAATCGGTCAATAATTCTATTTTATTTACTGCGTGGCGTTAAGACAAATGAATATGAAACCCTACACTATAAAAATTCGACACTTCGAAAACTGTATATATATATTATATACATACACATTTCGTTCACATTCACAATGAACATGCAACAAAATGCATTTATTCACTCATATAAGTGTGTACTCTCACTTTCACACGCTACCTTTTTATTATTTCATAAGTTTTTATTTGATTCCATCTGTGCTTTAGTTAATAACTTTGATATTTAAATAAAAGTGTACAAATTAGTTGTGTCATATGTTACCGAAATGCTCAGCGGTGGGTGCCTGAAAACCTATAACACAAGTTTAACATAACTTAGGTTTCAGTTGACATAATAATTCCTAGTGTTCCACATTATTTGTATCTTTATGTTCTTAAGCTATTGTGGAAGAAATAAATAATTTATATTATTAATTTTCCTTCAAAGTAATTGAACAAAAGTTACTACCAAGTAAAATAAAATGATTAATATTATTATAAGAGTTATTACATGTTGATTAAATCTAGGTTTTCATTTGTTAAATAATTGTTTTTATTTACATAAAACATCCGTTTTTCATTTTCATGCATTCGAAAATAGGATCCGGCCGGCGCGGGCGGCGCCGCGGCGAGTCCGTATTCAATGAGGCGCGCAGGATTCAAACAAGCATTTCATATTGTGCAATCTCTTTCACCATCCACACAATACTGGAGTGCGGAACGCATCGCTCAACGTCGGTGCGAGAATTTTTGCATCCTGACAATACTTTAAGGGGAATAATTTCTATTGTCAGCAACCGCATGGTAGCGCTTTGATGGATGGTTGAGTGGCAGGCGAGGTGCAGAGCGCGGCTGTGCTGTATGCCGGCGTAGCTCCACTTACGTATTACAGAGTTTGTGTTAGAGGATCTTTAATGAAATTCGACTAGGTATTCAATGGAAAATGATTGATAGTCTTATTTGTTTATCGTAGAATTATATTCAAATTTAATTACGAGAAATCGATTTTTTAATGTATTTTAAGAGATAAACGGGACCAAATCAAATCAATTTAAATTAAAAATATCTTTATTTCGTAATTAATGAAATTACACTTGAAATACGTCATTAATAAATTCTTTTCGACATTACTACTCATTTTAAAAACTGACTTACTTAGATCAGAATGGGTAAGAAGCTCAAGGCTTGCTCTTTTTACTCATCAATACAAAGGATTGAGTAATTAATAATTTAGTTGACATTTTAAATAATATGAAGTAATCTGATAACCGAGCAGTTCAATCCCAAGGGTTTTTTTCATTAAGATATTCAGTCACGGTATAATAGCCTTTGCCATATAACTTTCTTTTAACAAAACGTTTAAACTCAGCAAATGGTAAATTTTGAATTTTAGGTGGGATCATATTGTGAAAGCGCACACACAGTTCCTCAACTGATTTATTCACTTTACTTAGACGGGTCTTATGAGCAGCAAGATCGTTCTTATATCTAGTGTTAATGTTATGGATGTCGCTCTTTTTTTGGAACGATTCTATATGACTTTTGACATATACCAGGATTTCGTATATTTATTGTGATGCTAAAGTTACAATATTTATTTCATATTTTTTTTCTCTGAGATATGTCATTCAACAGCACGAATAGCTCGCTTCTGCAGCACGAAAATTGTGTTAATATTGGTTGTGTGACCCCGTAACAAAATTTCATAGGTCATAATATTATGAAAAAAACCGAAATAAACTAGTTTCGCGGTGCTTTCATCTGTAAGTGGCCGAATTCTTTCGGCTGCATATGCTGCAGAACGAAGCCTTTTCGCTAATCTCGTAATATAAGAATTCCAACGTAACTTAGAATCTTAAGTGAAACCAAGAAATAAGGTTGTGTTTACAGTATCCAGTACCTCGTTCTTGACATTACATTTGTGTCGATCAATTTAGAATTAGACAGGAAAAATTTACAAGTTTTGTTTTCCTTTCATTGAGCAGAAGATTATTAATACTGAACCATTCAACCATTTCAGAAATGGCACTGTTTACTTCGTCCAAAGGTGGTTGATGCCTGTCAATCTTAAAAAGTAAAGACGTATCATTAGCAAATAATGCAATCCCATGACCATTCTTAACCATATGTGGTAGAGATCATTTATGTACACTAGGAATCGAAATGGTCCAAGAACAACCCTGTGGCACACCCATATTGACTACAGACCCCAAGGACCTCTCACCATTAATGTCAAGCCTTCAACTTCTGTCACTTAGATAAGACTTTGAAAGTTAATGGGAACTTTGACTTTTAGAGTCCTCCTATCTTGTCAGGAAACTACATCATTATGGCGTTAAGGGAACTCGTGACGCCCTAATGATGTAGTTTCCTGATCAATGTGTCATGATGAACGCAGTCAAATGCTTTGGATAAATCACAGAAAACACCAATCGCGTCCCGTGAATCCTACCAGGCATCAAAAATCT
This sequence comes from Eumeta japonica, assembly GCA_005406025.1. Classification (NCBI taxonomy): domain Eukaryota; kingdom Metazoa; phylum Arthropoda; class Insecta; order Lepidoptera; family Psychidae; genus Eumeta; species Eumeta japonica. The sequence continues at coordinate 173,713 of BGZK01001008.1, forward strand.
GCTGAATGAGCTTGACGCTAGCTTCGGTTGTTGAGCGACCCTTTATGAATTCAAATTATTTAACGTTAATCAAATTATTGTTGTAAAATACTACAATAGTTGATTTGAAATAAGTTTTTCAAAAATTTCACTGAATGTCAGTAGTATTGATATTGATTTAAAGTTTGTATGGTCAGAGATACGACTGGATTTAAATAATGGAATTACTTTACTTTGCTTTATTAGATCTGGAAATACACCACAATCAACGCAATCATTAAAAATCACTACTAGATATGTAGCAATGCAATATATTATTGAATCAATTATTTTTACGGAAAGGCCTTCAAGATCGACAGTTTTTTTCATTTTTGTACATTTGAATGCTTTAAGAACTTCATTATAATGGCCATGGGTAAACGCAAATTAAACGCCACGAACTTTAACGTTATGTTTCAATAAAGATTCAGCGAAAGTGGGCGATGACTTAAGAGATTGTGTGGTTGCAGCTGGAATATTAGCAAATAACTTTTCAAAAGCAAAGGCAACTTCTATGTCTTGGTTTAAATTTTTTTCACTAATTTTTAATTGAAATTCTAAATGTCAGGATGTGCGTTTTTCAGTTTCACTATTTATTATATTCCGAGTAGTATTTACCATGTTTGTGCTCTTTTTTATTTTATTACAGATAAACATTGAGTTTGCGACTGCACACACACGCTTAAAGATCCTGGAATAATTTGTTACGTAAATGACAAATATATCCGAATTATTATACGTCCTCTCCTCATAAAGTGCGTACAATTTGCGTCTACTAGTATGAATGCTCACTGTCGCCCAAACACTAAATGATAAGGTATTATTAACATTAATATTTTGTTATTTAAAAACATTGTTGCATTCAGACCTGGTTATAGTCAACAGTGAACTATATAATTCATTGGGGTCTTTACAACATGACAGGTCAAACACCTTTTTCAATACATTAAATCTAAACTGCTCAAGACAACCAGTGTTCACAGGCACAATTTTGATCTTAGGTTTTATATATATATATTTTTATCGTTGATTTTAAGCGTAACCAGCTGTCCACAATGGTCTGATGATAATTTCCTTATAACTGACTAATACCATGGATTAATATTTGTGATTATATTATCCAGATAGGACGACGAAGTAGCTGTGAACCTAGTTGGTTCCAAAAATAAATAATCTAAATTTGAACATTGGAATAGAGATATTATTCTAGTACATAAACAAGAAGTTTCCAATAGATTTATATTAAAATCTCCGCAAACGGCAATATATTTACAATTTGTACTAGTTTTATACAAAATATCATTCAATTACCAAAGATCTCATTACTAAGTCTAATGGTCAGTCCGTCCGTTCGTTCGTTTATTCTTTTATTCATCCGTCTGTCCTGTCTATGTATTTTTTGAACCGTATATTCTAACTTAATAGCGAATATTCAAAAGATAACATAAAGTAAAAAATTGAAAAATTCCACATATAAGAAATATGCTTTTCAATGTTTTTATTTGTTTTTGGTTTTGGTCTATCCTAATAATGCTAATACATACAAATATCATACTTTGTGGATCATCGTGACAACTCAAAATTAAAACAAGATATAATAAAAGCTGGTTAAGGAAAGGTGGTTTCATGAATCCACAACTGATGGAAAAGTAATCCGTATTTCTTGTAACCTGTAAAATATCAAAAATATATTGTGTGGTAAAGGAATCTGTATGTAAAATTTTGACTCGCACTGGACTGGCTTTCTGCTGTATCCACAGTTCAGGGTTGGATAATTGTGTGTCATTTTTAGTCTAACTTGTCTCATTTTTTTAAATCCTTTTTGTCGCGACATCATCAACCATCAACATGTAAAAAAAGTTCAAGGTCTTAATAAAGTTTAAACTGTTTTAAAAGAAACGCTAAAGTTATTCTTATGTAAGGTTCGAAAAAGATAAATATTAACTAATAAATCAAACTTCTACTTGTTTTCACACGATAAACAAATATACCTAGAGGAAATTTCAATTTATGTTACAATGAAATATCAATTTTCGTTTACAATATTTTAAGCAAATATACAGTGACCATTTATCAGGGCCGGCATCGGGGGCGAGTGGGCGACACAAATAAAATATGACATTTCGTCCTTTGCAGAATTGCGCCGTCAAACGCGATGATGTATTCGAACGTTTTCAGTGGAACCGGCGAGTGCTTTGTCAACGTCCGACGTTAGAGGTCATCGCTCATCGGCCGCGCGCGCGCCGCGCCGCCGCGGGCCCGCCGCGCGCGGCCGATGAGCGGCGCCCGGACCCGACGGCCGATGCCGAAAGCGAATAACTCGTTCGCCTTATTAAACGTTCCGATATGTATGGGAAGAAACGAAGGAGAATTTCGTTCGGCGTACGAAACGTTTCGCACGAAACGAATGTCGAGAAAATGACATCGCGCAAAGTAGATTTAAATCCCATTCGGCATGCGGAACGCACCGAGTGCCCGTGCGACGATAAACAATGAGCGAGGGAAAGCGATTATGTAAATCCTTAAACACGTATTTGCCAATTCCAAAATATTAGGCGCACGTGTATCCACGCCCGAAATTAAACCGAAACCGGATCTCGGCGCGCGGCGGCGGGCACAAAAGAGAGTTCATCGGCGGCCCGCGAGCGAAGTCGGCCCCGCCGCGAGCGAGCAAATATTTGCGGAGCGCGCGCGGCCACGTGTGACAGCCGGAGTAAATAATTAAGCCCGCGTGCGCCGGAGAGACGGATATTTGAAGACCACCTTGTGAAGTAATTAAAAGTTTAACAAGAGCCGCACACAATAAGACAAAACACCGACGGGAACTTGTGTTGCCGTCGCAAAAAGCTTCGCATCGCTCGCGAATACTGTGATTCAGTCCTTCCATTAGAGGCGAATCTGTGTAGGAGGCGAACCGTTATCGCTACGTTAGGTTATTGCCAAAAAGTTCTAGACGAAACCGTCAGTGGCGATGAATCGTTATAAAATTATGGAAATGTGAAATTGGATCTTATTAGTCTTTATGAAGATCTTTAATAGCTTTTAGAAATGTTTACTGCAAATATTTGCATTCGAATTGAGCTCTACCAAAATAAAAATTTTTTTCGTCCAAAAGTTTAGTGAAATGTCTCCTCACTAAATATAACAGTTGCTAATGCATATAATAAAAATGCAAATCACTCATGCCCGTGCATTGTTAATGTCCCGACTAATATAGGCAAGTCAGGTCTTTTAATGAGAGATAAAGTTTAGTAAACTCTAAAGTCATAAGTGGATATCCGCCATGTTGCTATTAATATGACGCCAAAAAGCGCATAACGCGCAGTCTTTGATGCCGCTTACGACATTTTATTTTGTCCAGATATGATGACTAGCTTAGGAGCAATGTGGGAACAGACGAACATACGTATGTTCATCTTTTTTTTTTCTACGATTTCTTACGAGGGTGTATGTATATCCTGTTAAAATCAAAAACTATCGTAGTCGGGTAAATAGACGAGATGTGTATGTAATAGTAGCATAATTAATACCGTTCTATATAACGAAGTCAAACGAAACATAACTTAAATTTTAAGTTGGATGTTAGAGGCCATAACAAACCACAACGAATAGAAAGTAAGAAAAAAATTGTAAAAATCATTGTTTTAGAAATTTAGATCCAATCTTAGATTCCAAATTCTTGAAACCAGCCCATTTAAAACTAACTCTCATATAGCGTACTTAAAGGTTAATATTAAAGTAAAAATACTTTCTGTGTATTTGACTGGATAGTCTTGTCTTGTCTTAATATCAGCGGTTACTCTAACTTTAATCTACTAATAAATCACCTTCATTTTGTTTTATTAAATAGTGCTATGCACAGACTATAATATACATGCTATCTACATTCTGCTATATAAAAATACTACTCGTATTTTCATTGTATGATTTCAATTATAAATTAAATAGTACAAATTTCATTTGTATAATTTTATTTCATTGTTTGACAATATCAATTTTGATGAAATTTGTAGAGCTGTTTTCTTCTTTTCAAGAGCAAGAACTGTTTTTTCCTTCTTAAGAGCAAGAACTGTTTTGACAAGTTTAGGCGATATAATTAGATTTAAACATAAGTATCGGTATGCATATCAATATATGAGGTATAGTGTCAGGCACATAGAGGGCGCCCGAGACGGACGCGTCGCGCCCCGCGGGTTTAACCGACACGTGTTTGGATTTTCGGGCGCGGGGCATGCGCTGAAAGTAATTTTCATTAAACATGTTGTTAGGGACGTTTTACTTTAACGCTCATCTAGTTTTAACGAGGGCCAGTTATAAATTACGGCCTTAGTTTTCTTGTTCGTGTTCGTGTATAATGGATGAAGTTGATTCGGTAAAATTGTTTTATAGTTGCGTTCGGGAAATGAAATAAAAATACGATAAAATGTCAAATACTGATTGAATTCCTTAATTCTGTATTACTATCGCTAATGGTAATAAATACTGTAATCCTGTATTTATTACCATTATCTTTAGTAAAAAATAGAATAATAATTATAAACTCACATGAATTTTCCTAAAGATTCTCCGGCAAAGACTACAGATATGCGCAAGGTCTTTGCATATGTCTCTTGCTTCACTGATATTTATAGATTATTTTAGGTAAGTTCTCTTTCAGATGCTTAAACTCGCGCATCGTGTAATCGCGCATTGTACTCTAGTCACTACATTTTCTTTTAAGTCACGCCGTTTTCTGACTTTATTATATATGAATAATCTATCTTTTAAAGAAATTTCACACATGGGGATAGGAGTTTTGTGGTCGCATCTCTATAGAATTGATTTTAATTTCATCTTTTTCTTGCCATACCCAGCTATCACTGTGTATACATACACGTTATCCAGAACTTCATAAGGGATAGTAAAATTCATTTATCGTGAGACACTTTTACTATTCACAACAGCAAGCACGGCCTCATTCCTGTATATCCCATATTTATTCTTTATTCAATGTTTATTGTATCCTTATATTTTTTTTAAATAGTTATCTTAATCAATTCTGTTTTGCGTTACTTAACAACAAATCGGAATACGCAGAGAATATTAAAAGATATTACTAGCAACAGATTTCACTTACAGATTCTGTTTAACGAAATTTCCTAGCCCAATTATAATACCGTTCAAAAAATTGCCGACTGTGAATAAACTCGCCGGTGCGCCGACGGACGGACGACTAAATCCAGTCGGTTTCTTTTTTGCCACTTTTGCGACCTAATACCCAGTACGTTGCTGGGCTTAGGGTCCGCTGTTACTGACACTTTTATCGACTTATTCAATAATTTTATTTGGGAATACTTACCTTAGAGAGAAAAAAAAATCTTTCAATGTTTGATTGTGTTATTATTTTCATAAGTATTTTTTTATCGTTATCCAACAAATTTAGAACGGAAACAATATCGGATTAGAAACATATAAAATGAGACCGCATCTTATATATATATATATATATATATATATATATATATATATACATCACCGATTTGTTTTTCATGTAAGAAGGATGTGGGGAATTTTGATTTTTCTTATCTATATAAATATAATAAACTTGAGTATCTCTCTGGCTCTTTGTCTGGGTTAAACTTCGAAATAATTAAATTTCACATGAAGGTAGATAGATATATTTTAAGATATAATATACGATGATTTTTATCAAAAAAAATGTACAGATGCAAGAAAAATACGAGTAATATTGAAGGGAGAGCAAAAACGGTGCATGAAATGGTAACCAATGATTAGTAATTACCGGCCAAAAATCAATAACTTTGTCGTAGTAGTCAATTAAAGTTATTGGAATCCTTACTTTAGTAAGACCAAATAAATTTGTACAGTGTAATATTAAAAAAAGACAACACTTTCATAACATTTAAGCAATACACGATATACTTATAAAAGAATAATAAAGAATAAGCTGTATTCATGTTTAATTTTAAAAATAAATAAAACTTTTTCGTTGTATTATATCGTTCTATCATAGTACGGCACTGCGTGCCAGGCCAAAAGGCTAAACTGAGAGGCTCCCCCAAGTGCATTTTAGTCGGGACAGCCATCGATATTTGTCTTAATAACGTGAGCCCGGTGCCCGCTTCCGGGGCCGGCCGGCTAATCCGGGTCACACTTCGTCAACGTCGCCGCGACTCGACCCGTTCGATAGGATTAGCTGACACATGTTCGGATTTCGGGAGCCCGCTGCTGCCGTTTTAAATTCCTGAATTCCGGCATTAACCTAAAAGCTTCCTAACACTTTACAGCAGGTGACGGGTCGAAAACGAGTTTCTGCGCTGGTTTACGCAAACACGAGTTTTAACGTCCCCAACTGCCCGATATAAATGTTTCCAAGCTCGATTCTTGATATTGCCAATATGCAGAATATCCGTTAGGGCCGTGAGTCACGACCGTGACTAATGGAGAGGTCGAGTCCGCCCAACCGGCGCGAATATTTGGACCAGAAAATCCTTATAGCATGAAATTTTCACTGCGAGAACGACTCGAGAGGACCTTTTCGGTCGACACTTTATTTTATTTGAAAAGGAGTGGGGCGTATTTGTACAGGTGCTCGCCGTAAGTCAAAAATTCAATGTGTTCGGAGATCTCGGGGAAGTCATTTTAATTTGGCGATGCGGGGACCGATCTCTTCTGAGATATTATTAAGCTTAATGGGAATGAATTGACGTAGGAATTAGAATTACGATATATTTTTTTAACGAATTCAAAGTAATTGTCAGTTATTAATCTTTGGTGATATAAAATTGCTGAGGGCGAATCGAGGGCGCTTAATACATGTGGTAATAAAAGTTTTTTTGTTTTTTAAGCTAAAGATGTTATTTTTATTAATTAAACAAGTCGATATAAGAAAAATATTCTACTTTAAGAGAATTATTTCTCATCAAATACAATATTTGAAATAGAATTTTTAAAAGTACAAGAAACAGTTTAGAGAGTTTTTCTCAATTTTATTTAAAAAACAAATGAAACATTTAAAATAACAAATTAAATAAAGTGTGAAGTCCATTTTTGAATGATTGTGTTGTTATACGATTGTAAAAAAGGATACTTTATTTGTTAATATTTACCTATTCGATATAAAAACGTATTTCTGGTGTGCAATAAATTTAAATTTATCTAGAGTAATGTCACGCGGAGCGTGCTATATTTCCACGTCACACAATGTGCAAAAAAAAACTGAGGTTGTTTTGAGCAGAGCCGCGCGTTCCGTTGCTTGAAATATTTTTTTAATACTCATCCCAAAGCTGTGGGATTCAGGTAATTTACTTTTTTTTCAGGACTGGGTAGCGGTCGTGTCTATATTTTTTATGCGCACGATTTACGATATTGATGCACAAGATCGGTAACCTGTGGTGGTCCATTCTTTTGCCGTAAGAGAGTAGGCTCGAGCTATAATACATAAATTTTTAATTTGTAGAACTATAAAAGCTCTCCTTGTAAAGGTTGGAAGAGAAAAAGTGCAAATCTTGTTAAAATTCGCTATAAGTTCCATTTACTCACCGTTTTCAGCTTATTAAATCTGTGACAATTATTTTAAAATATATCACGATTATCAGGCAGTTAGAGACGTAATCGTGGAATTCGGCAAGTTATTAAGATGCAAAATGGCCATTTTGCATTTTAATAACTTTGACTAAAAAAAAGCCATTGAAATAAAACTTGATAGTTCAGAAAATATTAGTGAATTTTTCTATGTTGAAAATTTTAGATAAGAAATGAAAATGTTATTTTAAAAACGTTAGTTCGTAAAATTAATTTATACACAAGACAAAAGAAAAAAAAAGACGATTTTCTGATGAATGAGTAATGATAAAAACTACAAAATAATTATGCATGTTAATTATACAATATTTTTTTTAAGTTCCTAGTAATTATACATTTAAATGAATCGTATACTTTTTTAAAGGATTACTCTTCGGTCCAAAAATTTTATTCATTTGAAGCGATATTCTTTATATCAAGTACAGTACTTTTAGTTAGGCCTATTAGTTTCTAAATTAATTTCGGGTAATAATAGGTGATTCTGAATGTAGAACAAAATTATCCAAAAGCAGTCTTTAACAGAACACCAAACGGCAATACGAGAAATAATTAAACACTCAATCTACAGATTCGTTCTCACTACTGGAGATGATTCAGCGAGTATCAACAAAAGAAAAAAAAAAACGTTCACCTGAAAATAAAGTGAGAAAATGATGACACATTCCCTTTTTTCGAAAGAAAGTTGAATAAATTTCGTGTCGTAAATTTAAGTTTCATAAAGCGGCCGCGCGCGCAGTCGTTCCGAGGCGCCGCATCGACATAATTTAACTTTTTCCTATTATCTTTACGCTGACGCCGCCGTTAAGTACTTCAGTCATACGAGAGCAACTTGGGAGTTTTTATACTTATCCCGGGGAACTCGACCCGTCTCTGATCACGACTTATTTGCTCTTTTAGGGTACTTCACATAACAGACACACAGAGCGATGTTATGTTTGTTTTTCCTGCGACGTAAAATATTACGATATCGTTTTCGTCAAGATTTGTGTATCACGATGAGAATAATTTTACTTTGTCGTACGCGAGCAAATACTCGAGTCAAAGACATCTTTTTCTCAAATCAAACATTTTTAGAATTCCACATATAATTCTTTGATAAGGAAACAGTCAAGTCACCTTGCTACCGGTCTAATAAATACTAAGAAAAAGTAATAACGAAGAAAACATTGTAACGCTTTGGTAATTTACGTTGATTAAAATGTTTTATAATCAATAAAAGTAACAAAGGCAGATAGTGTTTCGGGGGACATCCGGTTGGTGTGAAGTTCTTTTCGCTTTTTGGTCAATGTTTACTAGAAACTGTATTACAAAAAAAAAACAGACTTAAATAGGTAACAGTAAAAATTACAAAAAAACTGCGAGACATTTTGAATTTGAATCCAAGTTTAAACCAAAAACTCTGAGATATTTATTAATTCAATTTTAAAATTGTTTATTTACTTATAATTCATTTAATTTACAATGATTTATGATTGCTTCAATATTATAAATGTTACGGACAGCCGCGCAACTAATATTAACTCGAACATTGTATTGTATCTTATACGGGCTTGATAAGGATTATTTGTAACTAATGTTTATGTTTGTGTGTGTTTTATTATTGATGTTTTATTAAAGAGTTTTTTGTATAGTTTTTTATTACCCGGGTAGGGACTAGTTTTAAGAAGAAATATTTGTTTGTTTTTTATTTAAGAATTTGTGTTTGATAAATTAAACATTTGAAATGTAATGTGCGTGTGAGTTGCACACGAAATTGTGCTTTGGTGGGGAGGACCAATGGTAGGCCTTGAAAGAGGCCGTCATTACGGCACGGCCGCTAATCGGTGTCTTGGGCGCTAGTGGCGCCAATGCATATGCAAATGAAGTGCATGGCCACGCCTCCCCAATTGAAATGAATGCAACTCACATGTGCAACGGATGCACCACCTATAAAATGCAGTGTGAGTGGTGCATTCGGTACAGTTGCATTGCAACCGTCACATTGTGAAGCTCGGCTGAATAAAGAAGTTCAGTCTGAAAGTGAAAACGCTGTCCATCATTTAATCGCCGCCACACCGCAAGAAATTCGCTGAACCAGAAGCGTGCACTCGTGAAGAGAGGCAACCCGAGGTGCGGGCTTACGCGGCGATACCTGAAATCGCCGTTACAATAAAAAAAATATATACGTAATTGTACATAGAGGAAGTTGCTACAAAAACAATGTTGTGTTTCTATAGTCCAATATTTAAAAAGTAAATGATATTTTCCCAAAATTTATTGAAATATAATTCATTGTATTTCTTATTATTTTAATTCTAAATAAAAAGTAATATAATTTGCATGCGTAAAAACATAAGACATTCAAACATTATTTTTTTTTTTAAATTTAATTCTCAGAGAAAATAGTTTATGAATATTTTTATTACAAAAATTTTGAAATAGTTAATAGTACTTTTTTTATAGATATTTCTTTATTTGTGTTTGTAAATAAAATGTTCCGGCAAACAATATTTTTTGAAGTTTTTTAAAATCATTCTATTTTTTTCCAAATTGCGTATTAAAATTATTATAAAGTAATTGCTGTTAATATAAACGATTACTAATTATGTTAAAAATAACAGTGAAACTAATTAAAACGTTTGAAAGTAATTAAAAAAATAAAAAAACAAACCAAATGCCAGAATAGATTCGAACACCGACCCTCCGTGCGCGCGATAAGAAACTTCGTTCCAATAACGAACCAAAAAAAGTTAAAAATTATATTGTATAGGGTCTTATTTTCAGTATAAATAATTTTGGTATAAATTCTTAAATTTATGCGAAATTAAATTGTTTGTGTTGTTACTGGAAGAATTATTATATAAACATAATTTTCTATAAAGACAATATTTTGATTGTGATTTAAAAACAGTAAAAATGAAGAGGGTGTCAAAACCTTCAAAATAAACATTGTAGTGACAGCACGGAATATTAAATTATTCAAATGTGTCTTTGAATGGAATCAAAAGACTGTATTGTACATTTTATGATTCTTCTTTTTGTGTAAGGAAAAAATTTTTGCAATGTTGATGTCGATCGGAACAGACCTGCGGTTTAAACCGCAATATTTTGCTTATTTTTTTTTAATTCCTACAAAATTCCGCATACTAGCTAGTTATGTGGTTCCGACTGAAGTTTATGGTTAAAAGTTAAACTTTAAAATTTAGTTTTAGGTGAGACACCAAGAGAAAAGAGACATAGAAGAAGTGCAATACATTTGTACAAAATGTGGTAGACGTACGATATATTTATATGCATGAAACATGCACACTATTATTTATTATTTAATGCATAAATAAAAAATTAGCATTATGATCATTATTTTTCTAAGGTGTTTTTTTGTCGGTATAAAATATTTCCCTTAATATATTATCAAATTCAATGTTTGATAAGCCATGTTGTAGTTTATTTTTCCCTCTAATAACGAAAAATAAGTTTAGATGAGTTTTAGCTTACTTGCGTTAAACAATCATAATTTAAATTTTTAGTCTTAAAAATAACATTTTGAAAAGTTTATTTACAACCATCTATCTGTTAGCATCTTTATGTTATTCCTCTATGGTATTTTTTCGGTATGAAAAATATAAATACAAATTGTTAATATAATGTTATATACCATAAAACGTTTATTCAAAATAAACATTTACATTTACCTTATATTACTATATTAACTACATTTACTTACATTACTTAACAATCGTATCATCACTATTCGGTCTATTATCTAATGCGTTAACAAAAAATTAGCATTGTGATTTATTATCTAATAAATTCATTACAATTTAGCATTATATATTCAGGCCTGTCTAAGCGTTGCAGACTTATTAGTTTTTAAACAACTATTTTTTGTCTCACATTGTGGTCGCTTAGGCAGATATTGAAAAGGACTTGGTATTTAATTTAATTCTATTAGTTTACTAGTTTTTAGACGTAATTAAAAATATGCGACTATTCAATAAAGTAATTTAAATAAAATTCGTCTTTGTTTCATTAAATAATTTACAGTATGAATAGTTTGGTATCGATGTCTACATAAACGATTATCGATATTTCCTTCTTTTCTGAGCACTTACTCACTGAAATTGTGTTTATTAAAGCTTATTGAAGAAGAGAGCGAGCAGAATAATATAATTTTATAGGCAACGGAAAGGGTACGAAGCCCACTATTATTTTATACCAGGTACAGAGATTAAGGAAGGTTGCGTTTAAATTTTAGTTACAGGTGCTTAACTTGTTGCAATGATTTTATTTTAGAAACTTACAATTTCTTTAAATTTTACCCTTTATAATTATACATAATCTGTTTCGGATAGTGAAGACACGAAGGATAGAAAATGTAAATGGAAAACAAAAGCATATATTTAAAAAACCTGAAGAGAAAGTAAGAAAAAAATTTGGACGAGGCTATTTTAAAACGATCAGGTTAAAGTTGCAATCTTTTAAAATATCCAGATTATTACCAGCTGCAGTGTAACCTTTATAGGGGCTGTCATTTCGACTTCAATTAGTTCCAGAATTTCTATCCGACGCTGCGCTATTGTACAAATATTACAAAAATATAATGAGGAGCACTCTCGCTCTCGGTATAATCACGGTGTATTTAATTAAACAAGGGAGGCAGAAACCAAAGTTATTGAGCGGAAAATTGCGTGCGCCTGTTCAAAATTAGCTCGATAAAATCCGTCCGGGGCGCGCGGCCGTCGCGCATGACCTCACGCTTTATTCTTCAGAATATGCTTTGTCACTCTTTTAGCGGGCCGTTGCCGCGGTAACTATGGTCACCGACGCGCAGACGCTGTATGTGTGTCTGTAATTATGTTCAAGCAGAGCGACGCCGGCCGGGTGGCCAGTGCGCTGCATTCGAATCAGATGGCGCGGGCTTGAACTTTGATTTAACTAAGTTAAGAAGGTAACGTTTTAGCACGTTAAGTGATCAATTTCGGACATCGTCGGCGTGCTGGTGAGATCGTTCACTGGCAGCGCCCAACAAGCGCTGGGCCAGCACGGAGGGGAAATTGAAGTTCAACTTCTTGATTTGAAACAAAATTATCATTGAACATCGTGTCGCTGCAGTCGGGTGATAAAAAATGATATATTTTTTTATTGAAATTAATAAATGAAAATACGAATATTTATATATATATATTGAGAAATTAGCAATGAGCAGATTTTGAGCTCAAAAACTGTTTAAACATTAAAATTCTATCGGTTACAATATATAAAATCATTTTAGAAAAGCCTTGTCTTAGAAAAGCATTATCTTTTAGATAATGATTTTGATTAATTTCATAATTTTCAACAAGACTCCAATTCGTTTAAAGAAAAAAAAATATAAGTATCTAATTTTAACATATTCAACGTCGTTGAAGCCCACATCAAACTGATTTATCATCTGTCAATAGGCCACATTTAAAAATATTGTTTGAATTCAGAAGTATGTGGGTATTCTTTTTTTATGATTAAAAAATGTATAAGCCGAACTTTTCCCTATGAGATCAGATACGTAATGAAACGACTCATGTTTCGTTTTGATTTCTATTATATTATTGGGTTTTCCTATGGAACATGAATCTTTTTTAAGATTCCATATCCATAAAGTAAAAAAATTTTGGAAAATCCAAAAGTGCAGGCCTCATAGCGGTCGTTCAATTTTTACAAGTGAAAAAATTTTAAACTCAAAAAATACCTCGATTTTTATAAGGTGAGAGTAGAGCACTACCTCACTTATAAGGCATGCAAAAATAGAACTGTCAGAAATATCATCTTCATCAGAAATAAATAATAAAATAAACAAAACAAAATAATAAAAGATAAGATTGACACACTTTTTTTAAATTACAGACAATTAATTAAAATTATTTTTGAATAAAGACTGTTTCGCGCCATTTTTTTTAACTCAGTACAATATCACGCAAGCGTTGTGAACGAACCTAAGTTTACTATACTATATAAATACTAATTACTATTAAACTACGTTGAATTAGACCGCGATCTTCGAAAGCACTAAGTTTAGGATACCACTAAAGCGTTTGGAAAAAAAATGGACTGGATGAGTTATGTTTTTCGGAGTTATCGTGAGCACGCGAGTATGGATACTCACGTGGTCACGGTATTATTCAATAATATGTTTGAAGTCATAATAAGAACTTATGTGTCTCTTATATGAAATTAAATATTTTGCATTATATTTGTTTAACTTTTATTTTGTTCGAGAAGTGTTTATTTCTAAATAAAACGCTAGGCAATAAAAATAGAATACAGAAATAGATGAAAATCGTGTACAATGAAAACTATCTCATGTCAACAGCTGCATTGATAACAATTTGTGTAAGTGAATTCAAAATTTTAGCAATAGTGAATTTTGATTTCTTAAAAAAATCTTATTTCAACCATCGCTAGATTGTTAACATCGTTTTGTTTTTAGAAATAGTATCAAAAGCTGAATACTATCGGACTGTTAAAGTAATTTTTATGAGAACGAACCAATTGAAAAAATCTTAGTAAAGGTTACAATTGCAAAACTTCTAAAGGTTTTTTCACGTACCTACTGTATGTAACTCTTGCTATTATCAGGGTTTGTCATGACAGTTTCTAAGTAGTTGTATAAGAATTAAATTAAAAGATTTCTACAATTAAATTTCAGAAATACCTGAACAAAAACTCCTGAGATCGGTTATTTAAAATTGTCGAAAGTTAATTTTCATTTTTATAAAACAGCACTAGAGAAGAACTAACATTTTAGCTTCTACGTGGAAAAATACGGTCGATTATGATTTAAATAAAAGTCGCAACTAACACCCAAGCCTACAGGCAAGCACGTATTCAGTTCATCCACAAGAATGTATCAATTCACGCAACAGTTTGTTTTATTTCATAGAATAGAATTTTTGCACGCAGCTACGCGGCTGTGAGTTACACAGTCGGTATCGTATGAACCTTCAATCATTCTCCCTAATAATACAATGTACTTGTTTGGTGTAAAAAGTATTCATATAAACAGGAATCTCTATTCTTCAAAATTTACTCCATTTCAAGCTTCTCACTATAATATGATAGATATAATTATAACAAAAAATTTCATTGTAAATATATTGCTTGGGACATAAATCGATCTATGGTTGGTCCGTAAAAATGTAATTACGATTTAGTTCGATTGCCTTTATTAATTCATTTAATTTTTTTTATAACCAGATTCAAGAGGAATATACGTCTATTGAATATGAGCTTTTTGACGTTTGACAATTTTTTTTATAACATATTTAAAATCAATAAATGTAACTTACCGAGAGAAATGAAGAGTTTTGGACAAGAATGTCTGCGTATCCTTAAACGCATGAGTAAACTCCGCCTAGTATTTAAGATTCTTCTGTTTTTTTAGTCCTTTTATTGTTTTATTTTTAATTCAGCAACAATTTTGATATGCAATTTTTCTGTTTTAACCTTTTAATTTAAATTTTATTGTGATTTGACCATGATTATATGATTTGTCAGTTTTATTGATATATAAAACTAAGCGGCGTGGTGCACTTTTGGGTTTTTCATAATTTCTTTAATCTCCAAAGATCAAAAATAATTGCACGTGTAGATGTTACTGTATCTATATTCTACACCATACATTCTTAACAAGCCCACTGCGACAATCTTAATGATAACAGACACGAAATTAGTGAAAGTGAATTCAGTGACGTGACATTGCGCTTGCAAACGATTTCTGGGTTAGATTTCAACTCCAACTCGTAAACGGCGAGATACGCCCGTGCTTCGGCACCGACACCGGTGTGTTCGGTAAGTCGATATCGAGACACGTACGGAAATATGAAAGTACGCTTTTTCACAAAGCGACACGATTCCGATATATCGTCGTTGATAAATCACGACGCCGACATATCGTCGTATCGGCGAATTAGTCGGACAGATTTCTAAAGGTAGAATATTTATACGTAGCTGTGTCTTTTGAAAAAATAATTCGAAGGAATACCAAATTAAGAAAAGAATGCTGAAAGAAATATTCGAGACGTATACATAATAGATACGGAAACAATATTACAAAATATTTTCGTTGTACGTCGTATAGTTTAGCGAAAATAATGGCTTGGGTTTTGCACAGCTCTTTAATGTTATCTAATAATTCTTGTTGCAAATAAACTCTCTCCTGACAGTTTTTTATTGTTTGAACAATTCCCGAGTCGAGCTTTCATTGAATTAGCATCTATTTTAACTTCAGAAATACCTCAAATCTGGTAATTCGTTAAAGATTATACAAATCGCTCCTTTCAGAATTTTCAGATGTATCAAAGATGACGCCGGAAATATTTCACAAGCTTCCTTTTCCTTGTCTATTGTAGGATAAAAATATAATTTACACACTCTTCTCCACTGTTGCCAACTCGCTTACTGTTGTATATGATAAAGCGATCTAAAAAAAAAAAGGTCAAAATATGCTAATAGCGTCTTATTAATCAAAATACGACATATGTCAACTTTAAAAACCTTCGTTAATTGCTTTATTCATGCACTATACACTCACTACATTATTCAATGTTGACTGTTAGTTCCAATGTGATGTCAAGTATCTTGCATTTACTAACAGCAGCTGATAAGATAGGAAGCTATGAACCAGAATATTAAATCTCTCTACGAACTGCCTACAAACGACAACACTTCCCCGGGCTCTTTAGGCCAAATCTCACGCACAGAATGGCGTTTTAAATATTTATTACGAAATGGTGGCTATGTTTGATTGATTGCAACTCTTTCAAGTTAAACAACGTTTTTCCAAAGCTAAAAATGGTGTTTTGAGGTATGTCCACGTCTACTGAAATTTTTAATATTTTATGAAAGTGTGCTGGAGATAGACACTTAAGAAAAATAAACTATGGCTAAAATTTGTGCTAAATTCCAAAAATATATGCTAAAAGATATAAAAGTATGTCAAATTCAGCATTGAAACTTGCTAATTTGGCATTACTGCTCGTCTCCATGACAACGATTGCATTGCAACCAAACTTGTATAGGGAATAAGCGGTATACCTTAAGAGTGTTGTTACGGTGTTGAATACTTAAAAAGCCCATCGGCTCACACTTAGGCTGTGGTTGATAACTACCAACGTGGTTGATAATTATTAAATATATCAATATCGGTGATGTACTGAATACTGTCAATGTTTCAAATTTATTGTCGCCATACCGATGCCGGTCTCGGTATATTGCTGTCAAAAATTGCTACTAAAAATGCTGAAAAGCATCGAATTCACATCAAGTTTCCTGCCACTGGGTCGCGTCGACTGTGTTTTTTTAATAATTTTAATTTTATTTACAAAATAGAAGGATTTATAAATTATTTCTCTGCGTAAAGTATTAATTCATCTACATGTATATATATATATATATATATATATCTCTTTACATAAATTACAGAATATCTTTCCGTTAAGGGATTTTGTTTCTTTTTTAATTTTTTCTTTAGTTATTTCGTTCGACTATGATAGTCGGCTGAAAATGAAAGAATGTGTTTCTGCGTTCTCATGACCCATAAATATTTTACAAGACGTCAGTTGGTGACCCGGGAATTCCATTGAGTGCTTATAAATATTTGTAGAACTATTTTTGTTGTCTATCGATTAAATGCTATCGGTTTACAATAAAGCCCAAATTTGAGCTCTGATCTTTCTTTATTTTGTAGCTAAATCTGAACATAACGATAATATTTAAAAAAAGTTAATTTCTTTTGTTTTAATACTTTTTCTTCCACATAATGGATTACAACATTTTCACGAAAAGTTTTGAAGAAAATTCCTTATTTCATTTTGTTTTATTTAATTGTTGATGCTCACATGCTGAAAATATACAGATTAACTGACTACTTTCATAATCTTTTAAAGCTACTCCAAAAAACAGTTTTCGAATAAAATAAAATTTATATTCGACGCATTGTAATATTGCACAAAAACCCATCCATTTTCGCAATAAAACAGCGTTTCGCTTTCAAATATAGTTCCGCGGCTCGGCCAAGTTGGAAGTCAAACTTCCCTCGGGCGAAATCTATAAGTACGCTTTGCCACATGATCGCTTCCACGGTCTGCCGATAAAATAGGATAGACGAGAGCACGTGAACTGCTTCACACCGCCGGCGACTTCATAAAACTAGACAACTTTGGTTACCGCGAACACTGAAACCGGTGTACTTACGAAACTCAACTTATGCTTTAATGGCTCCGCCGTGTAACGCTGGTGGGAAGTATGGCGGAATTCGCACAAAGAATATATGAAAGAATGGATAGTAAAAAATTTAAGAAAACGTCGTTATAAGTGACAGTATGGATAGCGAGTATCGATTTTAAGAGGTTTTTAGCACAAGGTTGATTTCTTATTCTAAAGTACTCATAAGTATCTTATAAATTTTAAATTTCAATAATTTGGAAAATTAATTACAGTATGAAAAAACTAAAAAAAAAACACGCATTAATAGCAAAAAAAAAAAAAGGAGAAAATAATTTTTGTTTATGAAGAATTTGTGTTACAGCAATAAAAAGTTCAGCAATCAATCATGATTAATTAGCTCGAAATAAAATTGAATAATTCAATTTGTAGGAAAAATAGTGGGGCGTAATTTTCTATATTTTTATAATAACTCTACTAAAGCGTGTTAAAAAAAAGATGAGTTCATCGATTTGACAACAGAACATTCGATATATGGAGACGTTGATCAAACCTATAATTGTTCTAACCTTTATCATCGTTTAATCTTTGCTCTTTCTCCTAAACGGAACAAATTCGTCTCGTTCGGTCACTGCGTTAATATTCCACACCTCATTCCCCCGGTTGTAAATAGCTGGTCCCATTATTAATGGTGTCGGGGGTATGAATGAAGGTGGGGCGGTGTATATCCGAAGCAAAAATGCGGTGTTGCTCGCATCACGGCGAGGCGGGCGGCTGAATGATGAATGAGCCCGCTAACGCCGCCGCGCCGGCTGTCACACCTCCGCCCCCGCCGGGCCCGCCGACCCACGCGACTGCCGCGCCGCGAGGTGCATCCGGACTCTTATTGCATTTTCCATTTCTCTCGCGATATTAATTTTATATCTCCGTCGAGATGGAGATATTTAAGGATTTGTTGAGTCGATTATTTTGAGTTTCCGCGCTCGTCACACACTTCATTAAATACAATTCTGAGTAATTATTCCGCGTGACTATCGAGGAGTTAGTTCCTTTCGATTACGTTTGTAGAATTTACGTTTCAAAATGAGAGAGTATGTTAACGAGTCAGAGATATTGTGTTGTTAGAAATAAAAACGTCATTAAAATATATATGAAGGGAGAAATACCAAAAAGAACGTCACCTGCATCAAGACCTATGTTTAAACGATATATATGATCTCAGATTTTAAAGTAAAAATAACTTTTTGTCTGCTACAATCTGTTTTGTGATCAAGGGAAATACTGAAGTGTTTGTATTAGATTAATAAAACAAACCATATTGTATATAATAAGCACCTAATAATTATTGTTTGTCAGGAAAGTAATTATAGTAGCTATTTATATCTCTATATCTATAATACTAATTACTAAGCGTTTTACTAGTAAAAAAGACAAAAACCAATTGGATGTGAGTTGGGTTTTTTATGTACGGATTTGAACTTGTATTTTAATAGAGAGAAATGAACAAATGACTTCACTTCGTAAATGCGATAAAACCTCGTTATCCAAAAATTTTCCCTCATAAAAACTAAAACACATCAATGTAGCAGCTTTACATGTATATATATTATTAAATATAAGGAATTTCAAGTGAAGTCCGAGGTATTTCAGGCTTCAGTGTTTCGTACCAAAATTGAAAAAATATAGTCATTAAGGGATCATTTCAGCGTTGTCCTGTTTCAAATTTCTCTCTCTGAAACCGTTCCTTACGGATAGTCGAAATTGACATATTATGTGTTAAACTCGTCGATAAAGCCTAAATTAAGAGATTTGAGCTTGTATATTCATTGATTGCTTGTGTGAGAAATTTGTTTTGGGGAATGTAGTAATTATAAACGTTATTAGAAATATTTTAGAAATTACTGTAAATTCATATGTATAAAATGAAATACTCAAAAATGTCTGGATAGACCTCAATAGAGTTTTTTTTATTGTGTAGTTAATAGACTGACTAAAAAATCAAGCCTTATTTCAGGTGGTGTGCAGATCCAAAGTGACAACTGGAGTGTTTTGTCTTTTACACTACAACACAAAGGTACTATGATTGTTTGTCCATTATCAACTTTATTTTCAGCCGTGCGAGCGTAAATGAGAGCCATCTTTACGATAAAGTTTAAAAATTAAGCCCTTTCTTTACAAAAAATACACTCATTATTACCTCATACCGCTCTTACCGTTCTTATAATTGAACGTTACCTCGAATACGCTAATGGCGAGTGGCATTCGCCTCTCCGGCATTTAAAGCATCACTTACACCGGTAATAGCGTGTTAATTGTCGTAAATAATTATTCATTGATATTAAAATAATTGGATCGAATATGGTGTTACTTTAATTAACTCTAAGAAATCTTCTAGTGGATTCTAAAGTAATATATCAAATACAGCAGATCATTTATTAAATATTTTTGGTTAAACATTATGTGTGTATATTAAAATTGTTTTAAAATATACTCTACTATTCATATGTACATTTACATATTTTTTTACAAGATTTTAAAGGGCAAACGAGCATGTGGGCCACTAAAGAGCAGATGTCAACCTCCGCCCATGGATACCGGCGACCTCAGGGACACCTGTACATTGCCGACCTATTAGAAGAGAATACGCTCTTATTCTAAATACCACCTTGTCGTAGTTCATAGTTCAGAGTTTTACCGTACTTGGCACAAATTGTGCATGAAGCGTACGGTGGTAAAATACCTGCTGCTATCAATATGGTGATGATAATATTTTCGAAGAGCGGAAGGATGACGGAACGATAGTGACAGAAATAAGGTTGTAGTAGTAGAAGATAGTTCTTCAGAGCGCTTATATTGCGCTATACGTGATAAAGCATGTAAAGTGTCTTTTCGGAAAGCAAACGGGTCGAGCTGGCAGAATGTTACAGGATTGCCAACGACTCATGACGCTTGACTTTAAATGCGGTCTAGAGGCAAGAATTGATGCTGGGGTGCTTCAGTCCAGATATGACAACAGTACTCTAGACGAGATTGGTCTTGTGCCCTGTAAAATAAGATACGATGATCTAGCTTGAAGTTCTGTTGTTCTATTGAACAAACATTTTGGACTTTCTAAAGATTTCATGATGGGAAATGATGAAAATAAAGTTATTCAAAATTGTGATGACTGAGACTTAATTAACTTTTGTAACATATTGCATACCGATTTTATTATAATATATATTGTATTTAAGAATGTCATTGATTTTTTGTGGTTATATGAACATTTAATTTATGTATTCATCAAAATTACTGATAAGGAAAATATAAAATTGAAAAAAAAAACTATTGTAGTTAACAGTCGGCGCTGTATGCGTGAATTATCCCTAATTATAGGATTTTTTTTAATGTTGTATAATTTGAGGAGATATTAAAAAGAGAATAAAAAGTATATGATCTGTCTGATGATAGTTCTTTATTAGAACATTGAAAATAGATGGCTTTCACGCTGGAGCGGTTCTTATCGTCAGCAATACTTCTTGAACCATAGCCCATCTTTCTTGGCCCGACAAGTTTGCTAATCCACGCTACTGGGACAATTGGACGAGCTATGATTTTCCTTTTTCGGCCTCATTTTGGCAAGAAAATGATATTGCTAGCCTCTATATAGAAAAATGTCATGATTGATAGCCCAAAAATAATTGCGAAAAGTTCAATATGCCGTGTGAGCCTAATCGGCCTCTCTTCTTCTATACGGAGCCCTGCACGATTGGCACTCGAAGTTTTAAAATGTTATTCACTATATTCAAACGCTGTTTAAATAAATTATTCTGTTTTATGGCACGATGATGTTTTACTAATGACAACAAAAATGAAGATCTTATGAAACACTGCTCGTACACTTTCAAGTTTCAATATAATATTCTATTAGTACAGGTGAAATCGATAGAGAACAACATCGCGTACATCCCCGAAGGCGTGTTCAAAAGTTATCTAAAGGAGTTCCAGCTTTCAACAGTTCGCTAAGTTCGAAATGCAACAAGGTTCTGCATTTGACGCTGGCTGTCAGACGAATTGATATCCACGGCGCTCTGGATAAATGTCGTGTACATTGAATTTTATTACGTGGTAAGCTACGACTGCGTACTATCGTTGTTGGTATTGAACTCGTTCAACAAATTTTAGTACCTGCGAGGATTCTTGTTACACGGTTGGAGTGTTTTGTGATCTCTCCCGAGGCATTTGATTGTGTAAATCACGAAATTCTGTTCGGGAAGCTACTTCATTATGGGGTTACGGACCTGGCAATCGGCCTTCTAGAATCGTATTTGAGTAACATGATTCACAAGGTCGATATTAATGGGATATGATCATCAGGATCTGTGGTCCACATGGAGATACCACGAGGATCAATCCTTGGTTCGTTTCTGTTTTTACTTCATATTAATGACTTATCCAGTATTGTTGGGAATATTCATGAGATAGAACTCTTCGCAGATGACATTTTATTGTTATTTAAAGTCAAAAGACAACGAATCACCTATGACGATATAAATATCGCTATCTCCAAAGTAAAAGATTGGTTTACTATGAATAATCTCCTTTGCAATACGAAGAAAAGAGAATGTGTAAAATTTTCACTTCCGAATGTAAAACATGGATGTGGCATCATTTTATTACGTAATGAAAAATTAGAATTTGTCAATGCTATTGCATTCTTAGGAATTACTCTGGATAACAGGCTTCAATGAGGTCCGCATATCTTCGTATATTTTCGCCAACATACTGATGTTAACGAAAAGAATTAAGTAATACTGCTGCAGATGTAATTAAAGAGATAAGAAATTTGTCACCTATCCAAACCGCCAGATTGGTCTATTTTCATATCTTGATATCATACGGCATCTTGTTGCGGGTTCTTGCTGCAGGTATTGATAGAATATTTGTGCTGCAAAAGCGAGCTGTTCCTGCTATTTACAAGCCGGAACCTAAAGTATTTCTTATAACTAAGTTTAAGAAAATGGGAATCTTAACGCTGGCATTTCAATTTACATGTGAAAATTTAATACAACCAAAAAAGAATATAGCGCTTTCCGAGAAAAATAGTGACGAACAATGCAAGAAATAAAAACAAGCTTTTTTTGCATGTGAGTACATAAAGTTATGAATTCATTTAGGGACCTCTGTGTGCTCATGTTTAATAAGATCCCTGAAAATATACAAAATTTTGTTTTAAGCAAATTTAAAATAATTAATGTGCAATTGTTTTTTTTTCTTCGTTAATATAATAATAAGTTTAATTGTTAAAAAGGGTATTTCTCAATTTGTGCATATTTAAACGACAAATATTCATGAACATAACCAACTCGCGCCTTCTAGCAGTTTGTTTCTTTATGTTATTTTATATACCTATGTTTGATGGTACAACATAATCTATTGAAAGTTGACAAGAGCTACCTTAGAATTCTTGGTTGTTCTTCTTGAGGGAAAATTGTCTTCAGCACGAGGGGTAAAGTGGTACAGTTATGTAGTAAAATGTAAATTCTTGCTGTATTGTGACGTATTCAAGTGTTGTTCATAACCTATGAAATAAAGAGAAGTTTGAATTTAAAATTAGAACTTATTCTATCGTTTTTGCCGCAATGTAATAAAAATAATGTAACAATACTTTCTAAAAAAAAAACGCACATTTACCTGTCTTTGATTGATGTTTTTGGACATTCGGTTTTTCAGCTAAGTACATATCTTTTAAAAATAACCAAAAATATAATTATTTATTGTATTGAAAAACCATTTCCTTGACTCATAGCCGTAAAAAACTACAAGACGTGCGGTCAAGATGGTAATCTGTAAAAATAGTACACTTATCATAAAAATATATATCGAAGCGTTGGATACTATAATAATAAAAATTCCAGAGGAAAAAAGAAACCCGTATCCGGGGCACAGAACAGTTTAATATTCCCGCGGCGGAGGCGGACCGCGAAAACAAAATGTATGATTTACAGTGGAGTTTCGTACTCGTTATCTGGTAGCCGGGGTTCGCGGTCGGTTGATTTACACGGGGCCGGTATCGCGACGCGGGCGCCGCCGGGGCGGGGGGCGGGGGCGTCGCCGAACAGAACCGAAGTAATCGGGTTATCTTGCGATATAAAGAGCAACAAAGGACTCGCCCTGGAGTCGACTCCACTTGTGGTTTCATTTGTATTAGCACGCCCTTATAAGTTGTACGCTTCGTTTCACTAATCTCTTTTTACCTTTTGTTTAATTATAATTAACACAACACTCGGTCGAGTAAACGACGATGGCTTGGAGGTGAAAAACGACGTCTTCGAACGAGAACGAGATTCGGTCTCGAACACGGACAAATTGATTGTCCGTGGTCACGGACAAATTGATGTAATTTCCAATCATATGAAACCGTGTGTTTCATATCTATTGTTCCATGCTAATATTATAAATGAGAAGTGTCTGTACGTCTATTTGTTTGTCTGTTAGGTTTTCACGCCAAAATCGCTGTACCGATTTTGATGAAATTTGGCACGGAAGTAGAATGACATAAAGTACTTTTTATTAGTTTGTCTATCTGTTAGTTTGTATGTTAAAAGTTATAGTTACACTGATTTTAGTAAATTTCAGTATATAAATAGAGCACATGATTTTGTAATATATAAGCTACTATTCGTTTATCTTTCTGTCTTTTTGTTTCTATGTGTGCTTATAACTTGTCAATGAGTTAACAAATTTTGATAAAATTTGCAAACTGATAGGACTAATTGTCACATAGAATATTAGTTGCATTAATTTTTTTATTTGTTTATCATTAACTCCTTATAACTAGAAGATTTAAAGTTAACAATTTTATTTTATTTTGCCCGCCATGTTTGTTGTTTATTTTACTTAAGGAAATAAAGGTATTGCCTAGAGTAGACGATGAGGATAAAGAGGAAGGGCGGAGGGGAAGATGTGGGGTGGAAGGATTAAGCGAAAATAAAAGGAAGAGATAGTTTCAACAACTGGATTGTAGCTATATGATTAATAATAATGTTTTGATAATAAGGAAATAATAATAAATTTAACCGAACGATAGAGTTTTTACACTGCATTTTTTGTCAGGACTATTATCTTATTATAATATTGTAAACTTAATATTTTGTGACAATAATTGGTTGTTTGAACTAAATTACGGATAAACGGCTGGACGAATTAAGACGAAATTTTGAAGATACATAGAATATTTTTCAGACTATACAGATTGTTTTTTTTTACCTCACACTAATGCGTTCCTGTGCAATAATTTATAAGAAACTGTAATCGATATCGAAAATGGTGGCGATATTAGAATCAAACGCGATAGCGCTATTGAAAAATCAGGGACTAGGGATTGGAATAGAGCACAATCATTAAATAAAATCGGAGCCAACTGCGAAATCAGAACTTGGAAAACAGGAGCCGCGGGCAAAAGCTAGTTCGCTGTAAATACGACTCATACAAATGAAATTTAGTTATATACTACTATGTAGGTTTTCCATGCAAAAGACAATAATTGCTGTGATTTTTGATATAAGAATAAGATAGTAGAAATTATTTTGACTAGAAGTATGTGTTTATGATCGTTGATTTCATTGTATTATAAATTATACATTTTTAAATACGATTTTTATTTCTAGATACGATTTATATTCATTATGAATTTAAAATTACCTCATTTTATATTGTTTGTTGTAATTTAATTTTAGCTTCCTTTAAAAAACCTTATTTCTAATGTCGAGCTTTCTTAAACTATTTAATCCTAATAGCAACTTTCTAGATAAAATTAAATTTTCATGTAATTTTATATATTCTTTTTTATTGACACTTAAATTATAAAACCCATAAAATGGTGAAATAAAAAAATAAACAAAACGATATATACTATTTCCTTATAATCATTCAGTCTCTGACATAAGTAGACTCCGCCTGTGTTTTGTGCCCGCAGTTAAATCTGCATATCACAGAAATACAGTTATCCTCTGACTAGTAACAGCGAGTTGTCTTTCGTACCGCGCCGAAATTACGCGACTTTTTCCACATAGTCGCGTTAACGTATAAACGGACTGTTTGTCTATGTTCTATATATATATAGGTTTTTTAGGTGATTTTCGGATGTGTAAAATGTTCTGCGTTCTCGTCACCGCGTTACCGACATGCTAATGCAGTATACATATATAAAATCTGTTTTATGCGCATTGGACGATTTCGTGGTAGTGCTGTACATGTGAAAACTTTACGAATTCGTAAAAATTGAGTTTTTAATTTTAATTATATTACAGCACCTTTATTGTTTTGTATAAAGTAAGTCTTAAATGTTGCAATACAAACCTAAATATGCATATTGATTTTATTTCAAATTTACTGTGCTTGCACACCCTACCAGGTGTTGTGATTAATAAATCAATCATATGAAGATGATATAATCGCTGCTTGGAGTGTCCATAGATGTGACAATGAAGCTAATTTTAATTATTTTAATTTACAAATTGTGATATTGTGATTTTTTATTTTATAATTATTTTCACAATCCCTAAAAGCCCGCTGTTATTTCGTAGTCTTATGTTTTCACTCCTGTCGGTAGTCCCCGATGACTGTCCATTACCTTATAAATCTAAACACCTGGAAAACGTATCTCTCGTCCGATCTCCCTTTTGCAAAAACTTCCAATACGATTATTTATCGCACAGTAACAATTCCATTCCGTAATCTCAAGGGACGTTAACGTATAGCCTATATGTACGAGGCAACGATAAATGTGCGATTTTAGCGAGCGTCTGCGTCGGCGCCGGCCGCCGGGATGAATGTGCGACGTTATCAATAGGCACGTGTTGCCGGCGGGCCGGGGGCCTTCATCAATCAAGGAACCGCTGAACTCGTTACCGAGTTCCGGAACAAACAGCAATGAGGCTCTCACCCTTCTTCTGGGGCAACTTTTCAGATCATTCACTCGCGCTTCACTGTACCGCACGAGCCATTAACGCGTTCAACGCCTTAATATCATTGTTGAGTGTGTGGCATCGGTTTTTATAATTATGTACGCATCGATATTATAAATACCGTGATGGTCAAAATACGTTGTTCCTTTTCTCCGTTTTGAAATAAGTAATGTTCATGTTCTTCGATTTTATTCATAAATTTCTCTTATGTTACGTATTATATATATTTAAAAAAATTATTCATGACGTTACAGGAAAATTGAATTTGAACCGTTGTTTAGCAGTCGATTAGCAGAAGACTTACACTAACAATTTAGTTAGGGAAATAAAAATTTAAAAGATTGTTAATTAAATTACGATTGTTTATAATTTGATACGGTCAGTTGCAATAAATCCGATGTAAATGACTTCAACGAAAATGACTTCACTCTGTATTAATATAACGTGTGGTTTTCGTAATCAAGATTATTAGGAGGTTTGTATTGCACTTTGAAAGCTTTATTCACTTTGAACACTTCGCCACGTGATTGATTCACGGCATACAAAGTATGCACTGATAAATAATTACATTAATCAAAAACGAACATATGCAAAAGTAATCAATGTGCAAGGTAGGTGTGGACTCCCGGACTTATAACCAAATATTTTATTCAGATGCTTTATTTATGGAAATCAATTGCAAAGTTAGTTTTAATTACCGTAAAACATGAACCGTGCTTTTTTTTTTATAAAAAAAAGCCTGTTTTACTACTAACTAAAATAAATTATCAAATTATAGTGTTAAAAAGCTATATTGGCGGTGCGCAAGTGTCTCAGGACCACGATGGGTGACGTTAGCTCAAAAGAACAAGTTCCTTGAAGGTTTCGAGTTAAACGAATAATCGAGGAATAGTGAAATGTTGCATTCACAACAAAAAAAATCTATAAAAGCACACATCATCACAACAAATGACGCTCAGCTGTTTTATTTATTCTAATCAGTAAATGAGTATGACTGTCTGAGGCAAAAAAAAAGGTGGCCTCTTCCCCTTGCTTGCTTGAGACAACCGTCGGTTACCGTTTGGAGGTTAGCGTATAGAGTGACGTTAACTTCTGTCAAACAAGATTCGTATTATTCCAAAAGGCAAAAAAATAGGTAAAATATAATGTCAAAGATCTTTATTTTATAATTATAATTATAAATATTGTTATATTTTAAATATTGCTATTCATGGCACTGTTGTAATATTTATTTTATAGCGAATATTTAATATAAAATTTGTGTCAATTAATCTCCATAATTACATTTAATAATAGTTTTCGTCTCTTGCTCCTCCCGTGTGGACATAGATTGTATTATTTGATTCCAATTCTGGTTGCTAGATTGCACAATCAAACATGGCCCCGACCTTGATCTTGCTTTTGATTCCAATTCTGGTTGCTAGATTACACAGTTAGTTATGGTCTCGACTTTGGTCTTGTTTTGATTCTGATTCTGGTTGCTAGATTGCACAGTCAGCCATAGTTCCAATTTTGGTCTTGCTTTTGATTTCGATTCTGGTTGTTAGATTGCACAGTCAGCCATGGTCCGAACCCTGGTCTTACTTTTGATTCCGATTCCGATTTTTTCATTGCCACACTCTTTTAATCCTGATTCTCTTGCTATTTGCTATTGAGATCCCAGAAGGATGTTGTTGATTTTGACCCTATTTAGAACACTATTGTCACCAATAACCGATCGGTATAATTAATAATTCGTTCTACGTTTGCATGAGTGAAGCCGCGATTAGTAGTTAGTATCTTTATAAATAATAGCCTTTATGTTATTCAGTTGTATATATTGTAAAGTTCCATTAAAATAATCTGCTCAGTGTTTTTTGCGTAAAAGAATGACAAACATCCATCCATGCTCACAAACTTTCGAGTTTGAGATATTACTAGTATGCTCTATTATTTTTTCCTGCTCATAAGTGACAGACGAACACCTAAACTCTTCTATAACTCGGATACTGCACTTCAGCAATATTTCGAATATCCAAAGCTATTAACGTGACGATTTGTACACACAACTTGTTTCAATTTGTTCCACCTTCGAATCATGCAGGTGGAGTCTTAATCAGAGGGTCTGGCGAAACGCACGTTAATCGGCGAACCACAAAGGCGAGAGAAGAAAAAAGAACAGATTGCCGACGTCGAATAAATAAAGACGGGGAAAAAGCTACACAAAATCCTTATGTAGCCAATTTGTGGATGGAACCGATCGAATGTGAGCGGACGTGGTCGATCACGTTCCGCGAGTCACGTAAGCCGGGCCTTGTTAAAACATCAGCGTCGCTAACGACTAGTGTTTTTTATTATGTTTCCTTGGTAATTTATTTAACTCATTTGCCCGGACGAGGTGACGAAATGATGCGATAGGTCGTTGCGGTCGTCACTTGTAATAGGAAATATGAACAATAAAATCATAAAAGTGTTAGCGTTTAAAAGCTATAAAGGTCTGCTACAAAATTGCAAATTTATGTATATGCTGGAAGAACACTGGCGCCACCTTGTGAGAACTTCTGTGATGTTGTTATGCTTACATTCTCTCAATAAGGAAATTATCTAAACATGAATGTGTTTAATAACGACCCGGATTTAAAAATAATCAATAATGTTATCACGCCAATAAATACGAATACGTGTCAAAATAAAAAAAAAAAAACTTAAAATTTATAAAGACCGCAAGTATACAATTATACCATTTTTAATTTCATTGTTGGTCCTACATCAAAAATTAAGGCAAACAAAAGCGTCACATCATTCTCAATTCCAAGGCGAGACCGGTTGCTCTCGATTTCGCTATCATTGAGTCGGTTAGATCAATACCATAATTTTCTTAAACTACATTATGAAAGTGTCGACATTAACAGAACTGGAAGCAACGGTTACAGTCTCCGACCGGCCCGTGTAAAACTTATCCTCAGATCAATGGTTCGTATGTTTTGAAAAATGATTGAAAATAAAAAAAAAAGTGCGAAATAATGTAAAGCGGAATACTTGGAACAGAAAAATAAATGTGTCACTGTACTTGTGAACTGGTTACCCAGTTTTTAAGTAGTTGCTGTAGCTTTCTATCAATGAAAGAATTTATAGATTCGGTTCGATAGTTTCCAGAACAAACATAACAATAATTTAAAAAAAAAAATAAAACCCGCCTTCAAGAATCTATTTAAAATTTTTTTTAAACAGACTTCAAAAACAACTAACTAGTTTTTTTTTTGGAGTCGGTTCCAGCTAAAGAAGGCAGAGGAACATATATAATCATGAATATGAAATAATAAATATTGAGTCAAAATCTTCTTAGGAGACACAACTGTATCTGATTAATCTTTAGCTGGAACCGACTCCGAAAACAGCAGGATGCAGTATGATATAATAATTTTCTATACGCAATAACTTGAATAAATACGTGCCATAAAGTATTTGAGGATTTCCCTCGATTTTCTTGTGATAACCATCATCACTTCCTGATTTTGTGAGTATAGGACCACTGCAGAAGTATACCTTTTCAAACAAAAAAAAAAATCGAAATCGGTATACAATTAACGAAATTGTCGCTGAACATTATAAAAAAAATACATACAGACGAACGTAGAACTTCTTTCATTCTTTGATGTCGGTTAAGAATTGATTTTTTGTAATGCTAGTCTAGATTATTAATGTAGATACAACAAACTTCTAAGGAAATAATATTATTAGCTTAATTTTAATGTTACTATTGATATGACATATGCTATTATGGAACAGTAAATTAATTTAATATAAAGAAAATTAATTGTTGTAAGTGAACTCGTTGTCGATAATGATGGAGAAGTATTGGTGTCGTCTAAACAAACAAAAATAACTTTATTAAAAATTAAATTATTTACTACTTTTTTGTTCTATTTTAATATCATACACTAGAATTGCTTTCGCGTCATTAACGGTATTTTTTATGGTTGTACCCAGCTTCTGACCTCGGGCAGAGACTGGCTTTTGGCAAGTCAGCCTTTTTTAGGTCAGATTGTGTAAACGGGGTTAATATATTGTAGAACATACAATTACTGGGGGGCAGCTGCCCTCTTCTGCTCCCCCTGGGTACGCTAATGGTGTCTTTGTAATAATAACATTGCTGTTAATTAGTTATTAATTAATCATAAGTTTTGCATGAAAAGATTGAAGAATGTTAACAAAGTAAGAGAGGTATGCAAAAATGGTACCATGTCGAAATCTATAGTCTCTGTTTACCCTTCTAGGGAATAAGCGTGAGCTTATGTTCTTATAGTGACTTAATAATTGAAAATGTCTATTAGTTGTTAAATTAGAATGGATTGAAGATTGACTACACCAAAGTATGTTACATGCAAAATATATCTTTTCCGATGTTGTTCATCAGTCAGATTATGGAATATCACTTAGCTAACAGCTCTATATTTCAGTTTCATATTTTATTAATCATAGTTAGATGTATCATTTAATCGCTTTGCTTAAATAAAGGATGTCCAATAAGTGGACTATTACGTACATGGTACAATTGTATTTTATTAAAAAATAAATCGACATTAAACTTCAAACAGGCTGATGTTTACAATATTTTTTTGTTACCAACATTTTATATCTTAGAAAGAAACGACAAGGACACGAAAAATTAGCGAATCGTGTAATTCAGTTTTATAAATTAAATCGGATATTTAAAAGTTCGGTATTTACTGAGTAATTAACAGATATGAGAATAAGGAGATATAATATTCAAACAAATTTCTGGTTGATCAACTGATAGGGTTACTCCAAGCAATATTAAACGAATAGAGTGAATCTTCAAATAAAATCCATAAGTCAAAAAAAATTTCGTCGAATACAAATAGAGCTATTATGAGCTATATTTTTATATGAAGATCACACCAACTAAAGAAATTTATTCTATTCAGACTAAAGTTATAGATCGTAGCTAAGAAAGCGTGTTCGAAATCATTAACATCAAATTTTTGTCGAAGTCAATCGTAGTTACGAAAGTGAGGTTATCTTCTGGCCAGTTATGCAACCTGTCATTACACACCTTCAATCACTTCAATTATTTACAGTTACAAAACATATAATGTACACAAAAAAATCCTAATGTGCTTCAAGGTCGTGGTATTGAAAGATTTTGGACACTGTGTAAAAAAGAATTTAAGAAGATATCGGATAAGCCAAAAATACAAGTTCATTCAGAAATTGCTGGACCAGAATTATCTGACCTGAAATCGCCATTACGGAACGTTCTATCGCAAATCTCTGGAAAATTCTGAAACAAAATCAAAATAAATTATTTTTATAAATATAGGTCTAAAATGTCTAATTGGCCAAATTAGTGCAACTTCTTTTAATTAAAAATTATTTTAAATTACAGTTTATTTTTACACTGATTGGACAGCCTGTAAAATGGTTGTTTTGTTTAGACTTTGCTTCATTATACCAGTTTATTTCAGATTTAATTCCGAAATATATCGTATCCTCAATTAAGTACGAACATAAATTTTTAACATCCGTAATAGCAACGAGCAGCATAAAATTTAAAGCTAATTTCAGGAACGAAAAGACATTTAGCAGATATTCAGAAACGGAAGTTAATCAGCGAGCGACGCGACAGACGGCGCCCGGCGAGCGCCGCGCTGCAAAGCTGTTGTCGGATTAAACGGGTCAGCCGTGCCTCCAGCGATTTCCACTAACTTAGGCATAAACATTCTACGTTTCATGGCGAAAGACAGTTGTAGTTCTGAGTTAAATGACTGAATATATACTCTTGACAGATATAAGATTACTTCAAATGTTACAATTTAAGGGTGTGTAACTGCATGTGTATTAAATATGTAGGTTATTTCGATTGCATGTTCTTAAGTAAATTTATAAAGTGTGTAACGAGGATGAATGAATAAAGTGACGTAGAAAATGATAAAAATGGTGCCTTATCACCCCACTTGACACCGCTGCTAATGACTTCATTGCAAGTTATCTTTTGTATTTAAATAATAAACAGACACTGGGATTTAAAGTATGCAATATATTTAAACGTCCAAAACTTGTAAAATATGGGAAATATAACTTAATATAAAACGTATGAAAGGTGGACAGCTGAGAATTATCAGACTATTTGTAAAGTGAACTTCTTTTTAATAGTGTTTTAATGAAGTTGCCTTTAGAAGTTGCGAACTCCTCTTTAAAAAAAAATTTGGTTGTAGGATGGTAAAAGATTATGTTCAAAAACCAAGTAAGCTTTTTAATATAATTGATATATTTAAAAGTAAAAATCACAAATCACAAGACTTGAAAAATTAATTTTGAAAATAAGTTGATTATCTTTAAAAAAAAATAGAGCAATAATTTATATTATCTTTCCTGGAAAAAATTCCAGCAATTTTTTATCGTTGTTAAATTGTCGGACAAACATGGGCCGTGCTAAAAACGAGCTTCATGTTTAGTTTTATAATTTTAATAATACGTCCCTAAATTGGTGGACAAATGTTAAATGGGTCCGGTTTTACATTTGCAGAGAGGTGGGCACGAATAAAAATATAATTATTTACAACTAAGTTTCATAAAATAATAATCGAGCTTAATGTAAAATAGATTTTTTAATACGCTTTTAATAGCTTCACCTGTATGTATGTACGTAGTTTGGTAACCGACTCCTTTCGACTCGATTTTGACCCACTTTGAACGATCAGATTTCATTTAAACTTTGTAAATTCATCAAGGACCGATGGCTATACAATAATTTTATTTTTGTATCTGCAATTTTGTAAAATTTGAAAAAAAAATAGGTACTTGAAACATTATAAAATTTAACAATTTTGAAAAATAAACAATATTAATAATTATGAAAAAAAATTCAAGTTTTGAAATTACATAAAAAAATACGAATGATATAATGCGCTGGTTCAACGCTCTTTCCTTCTTCTCCCCCGCATTCCAATTTTACTAACTTCCCATCGGCAAAGTTTCGTGCGTTGTACTATAATAGTGGTGCGTTAGATTAAATGGAAAGATTACTTAGACATAAATGGAATAAATTCATTGCCACTCGTAAGATATTCTAAAATCAAGACTATTGGTTATAAATACTATTAACATTGTTTTGAGACTAAAAATTTAGGAAATAAAATGTATTTAAAACAACTAAAAAACACGCTTTAATCATATATCGAACTAAAGAGTGAAAAATAATCCTTAATATAAAATAAAATAATGAAGAAAAATATTAGTGTTATTATGAAAAAAGCGTGGGGTGCTCAATAAATCAGTTCTCGAAAATATTCGATTAGTATGATTAGTTCAAAAATGGTACGAAAGATATGGCACAAAGCGCCATACGTTTTTTTTCGCAATCATTCTAATATTTTTCGTTCATTAGTTTATTCCTATATTAAGAATTACTTTTCACTTATTAGTTCGATTTATCATAAAAGCGTGTTTTTTAGTTTTTTAATTAATATACAGAAATAAAATACCAGCTTTTGCCCGCGACTGCGCTAATGTGTATATGGAATAAATTCTCCTCTTAAACCTGAATTCGATTTTATTACCGTGTGGGATTTCACTTCCCATTCTGATTCCAAGCGCAGTTTGGTTTCCGATCCCGCTCGCACACTTGGTTCAAATTCCAGTTTCACACTTGTTTCTGATGTCGTGTCAGTTCTGGTTCTGCATCTAGTCTAATTATCGATGGTTGATTTTAAAACATCAAATCTATTCATTAGGAATATTCCCTAGATCATTTCTTTCAAATCCGTTTGGAAAACGTACATGCAATGTTTTTATCTAGAACTGCACTTTACTCCTTAGCATTTTTTTGGCATAGAATATATATAAAAAAATATAAAACATTCGTCTCATATTTAATCGTTTATTTTTTAGACTGATTATAAAAAAAATTAAGTTCGATATAATCGTTTAACTTTTATTCTACGAAATTACCTTCAGCATTTCCAGATTTTGAATTTTGATTGCAGCACGTATTCTGAAGTTAGTCTATCTAATATACTATTATTTTATATAATTTCTAATTGGATAACAAAATGCGACTTCTGGTAATCCTTTCTATTAACGTATTATAATAGAAAAAAGTACTTATTTCTAAATAAATACCTATTCAAAATATATTAATGTTAACATTATTTATTATAAAAGCATACATCGAATTTTAAATTTATTCATATAAAATATTCATACCCCAATTTTATTTCTCTAGTATTTATTTCATAATAACGTTAAAAATTTGTTAAATTAGGTATGAAAATAGGATTTTTTTACTTTTTTTTTAATGTAAAAAGAAATAGTCGCTGAGAAAAGCGGACGTGCCACATACAAACAGATAGAGATGGACGGACAGATAAAATTAGACAGACAGACGGAAAAAGATATAGAAATAAAGATGGATACACATTCAAAGACCGACGTAGAGACAAAGTCAAACAGATAGACAGGGAAACAAAGGCAGACTGCGACATGCGGACAAGGACAGTGACCTCATTACTGGATTTTCGATTTGAGCTTTACGGATCCCTAAAATGAAACATTTGTTAAATTAACTTGTTATGCACGAGCGAACATTAAAGGAACTGCACTGAAAACTGGTGACTCAGCAAGAACACCCCGAAACTTATTTCGCGTGCGCTCAATGACTGGAGTTTCGCGTCGGCAACAAGGATAGTCTTGACTCCAGAATCTAATTATGGCTAAATTACTTTGTACAAAATTCTCCGTATTTTTTCGTGGTAGGTAAGGTTCGGTAATCAGTGCCTCTATTGTACTAACGTTTTTTCTTCTTTTTTATGAGTAGGAGTACATTTTGATTAGATCTTAGAAACTAGGAGGACGATATTAATAAACATAAAGCGCAACTGACCTAAATACATATACCTATACCTATATACATGTATAAGTAATGATAAATATTTAAATTTCAAATTGTAATCCTGTGTTTCTTAAGTTAATTAATAGTAAAAAATCGTCCCATTATCATAAACTAATTTTTATAATATTTTTTTTTTAATTTTAATAATAATCATAAACAAATAGGATGTAAAATTGATATGATACCAAAATTTAGTTTAGGATAATGGTACTACATAATCCTATTTTTTTTTCCCGTCAAATACAATTTTTGAAAATGGCACAATATTGAGAAAAACCATTCATTTTTTTTTGGGAAATAGTTTATAAGAGTCTACGGACTGTTTTTGCTAGTGGCTTAGTTTCTTCTGAATTTGAACACGTTTACTCATTTCTTTCCTCCCATTAATTCTGGTGTCATAAAGAAGTGTCTGCCCGTCATGTTTCTTTTTTCTTTCCTAGCTCACACGCCTATTGGTGTCCGTATTTCTAGGCACCAGATATAAAGACCGCAAAAATAATTATAAAACCTTAAGTTCTCGAGTTCAAAAATTAAAAAAAAAACATTTTAATGTTCTATTAATCGATTAATGCATTGGAGAATTATCTGTGTTACTCCATCTACGAATGTTAATTTATAACATCGCGATAAACTAACGATTCTTTATAGGAACTGTAAATATGTAGAGCCAAAAAGATATGTTTTTCAACTCACAAATTTCATTTTCAAAAATTTTTTTTAAGCTTAACAAGCCGAAAGAGGAGCAGCGGCCACCTCGACTCGTATCGAAAAAGGATACGTATAAATCAAAAAGCCGTAAACAAGCGGAAGCCCAAAGGGTATTCCATATTAATTAACGTCGGACCCAGAAGCGACGAAGACAAATGCCAGAACCTCTCCTAATGTATTTTTCCGCGTGGGCCTACCCCGCCGCGGCCGGCCGGAGACAAATGATAGTCCGGGAGAATGAAGTCACCATTAGATGTGCTCTAATTAACGGCGCGCCGCGCCCGGCCGCGCGCCGCCGGAGGCTCGCATCTGTTTGATGATTTCTCTTGGATTTGTTATTGTTTAACAAGATGTACCGGCCGGGCGGCAGAATCATCTGTTCGGACCTTAAGTTGATTCCGGCTTCTCTAGAAATAGGGGGGTGTGTTCGAAGGCAATTTATGTCTCCTATGTAGAACCGGTACGGTAGTAACTAGTTGATGTAATAAAATTATTAGGAAATAAATGGCAAACAAAGTGTAAGTAACTGTTATAGAAATCTAGGGCAAATATTAGGTTGTGTCAAAAATCTTCACCGTTTTGGATCTGTGTTAAATCATTGGTTAGCTGTGACAGAGAACAAACTACAATGCTTATACGTACTGAGATTGAACTTAAAATGTTTGACGAAACAGTGGTCGAAAAATTAAATGATGTTATAAATAATTTTTCCGATGTCGAGATTTACATCGATAATTTATTATAGATTCTTTCGTTTATTGAGAAGTACAGAAGCTACTTTGAAGTTTTAAACAAATTTTAGTTACTAATGAAAAGAAAATTACTATCATCAAATACCTACAAAATACACTAAAAAATGATGCACGATTATAGTGATATATGGTGTGTACTTCAACTACTTCAACTACTTACTGTACTATAAATATTCAATTTATATTATTTCGAAATTGTGTTACCTCTTTGAAGATGGCTACGAATTTGTATGTATTATAATATTTTTTGTAACATTATTCATGAAAAAAAAAAAAACTATTCAATCGAAATGTTTAATATTACAAAATGTACAAACATAAAATTTGGAAAATATGAGTTACTTAAATGATTTATAACTCTCGATATAAATACCGCTAAGAAAGCATTTTTGGGATTCATCGCTTTAGAGTAAAATTAAATTTATCGTTATTAAAATTAGAAATAAAAATACAGTAATTAAACTTATGAATTTCAAACGATAATAAAATGTTTGCAGACTTTTAAGAAAATGTACTTTAAAGACAATAAAGACAAGACCCAGAGTTTCTACAAGAATTCTGAATTATTTAACGATATTTGAACACATAAAAGGACATGTATTTGAACACAGAAAATTGTGTTCAAATACAATTGAAGTGGTTTTCAAAAAATAATTTCTTAAGAGGTTAAATTAGCATTTTGTGTAGACGGTATATTTGAAGTTGCAAACATACGGTATTTGTATTTTTTTAGATATGAATGACTACATATTTTCTCAGCGGACGGGTTCAGGACTAGAATCGGTATCGGGCTTGGAAGTGGAACAGGGAACCCAACCGGAATTGATATGAACATCGAGATTGAATTTGTGCTTGGGATTTGGATAAAATTGGCTATTCGGAATGATACTAAATATTATTTATTTTTTCTCATAGATGGAATCAAAGGACGGACAGACAATATTTATATGAAATTAACAAAATACTTCATTATTTCTACAGTACCACTACACATTATTTCATTTATTATGCACAGATATAAATATCATTAAAATTTAAATTGCCATTGAGATTTTTGTGGGTTGGGATAGCAACTGTAACCATCAAAAATCTGTCCTAATCGTTAAACACATAAAATTATTTTAGTTTTTCTCATGCGTTGTATACAATACAAACAATTTCATGTGTAACACATTTCTGTGATTTGTACTTATTCATACATTCTTTAAAGTGTACTAGAAAATTTTTGTCAACTTTCAGCTTTTTGATGTGAATACACAAAAAACACTAGAAATATAAAAATCCATGCACTAAAAAAAATTATCTCAAAAAATTAACATAAAACTCGTTATCCACATATTCGTATGTCATATGCCTTATAAAAATTTGGAATGATGGTAGTCAGTAAACAATGTTATGCATATATTTATCGCGGCATAAGTTTTGGGAATTTCGTGAAACTTTCATCGGAAGCTGTACAGTCGTTATAATTTTAAATTCTTCAATCGACGGTCGGGAAAGTTAAAGGCGCTTGATGGATCGGCGCGGGCGTGCGGCCGACGCCCCGGCCCGCGCCGATAGCGGCCCAGTGTCGTACTTCTTATCAATTCAATAAGTTTATTCCGTACAGATGAATTGTTTCGTTCGTCTCCGACGATTCGGAAATGGGAGCGGCGCGCCGCCGTCGGGGGCACCGCCGCGGGCAAAAAGAGGCTGCACTGTAGATGATTTATCGTTAAGCGCTCTATACGTTTCGAACGAATGTCAGAATCTGACTAAAGATTAAGGATACGAAGTGTCCCGGTCGAAATGGATTGCGAGTAAATTTAAATTTTCATCGTTTTCATTCGCTTTTAATACTTATGCCGAAATTGCGCGTCAATCTCCTGCTAGTCAACTCACGAGTTGAAATAATAAATGTATGACTATGAAAATTTTCTGTGATAGTAAAGGGGCTGTGTTAAGTTTACAAAACCTATTAATGTACAAAAATAAAGAC
Source organism: Eumeta japonica (assembly GCA_005406025.1). Classification (NCBI taxonomy): domain Eukaryota; kingdom Metazoa; phylum Arthropoda; class Insecta; order Lepidoptera; family Psychidae; genus Eumeta; species Eumeta japonica. Next base: position 212,770 of record BGZK01001008.1, read on the forward strand.
TTTTGTTGTATTGCATCGTATTGTAGTGAATCAGGTTTTAATTGCCCATACCTTAAGCCCTCCGCGCCGGTCTAGTGTGGGTACGGAGCCGTTAAAGGCCGTTAAAAGCACGGAGCGAGTGGTTTAAGTTGATTTAAGTTAAAACTCATCGGTCAATTTGCCCGTAGCCATGATCGAACCCTCCTAGTTCGAAGGCAACGTCCTTAACCACTGAGCCATCATCGCCAAATATCAGACTTTTATAAAACTAATATTCGGAATCGTCTACCTCGTTTACTTGTGAGACAGGCCTTATACAATGCAAAGGAATACAGTATCTAGTAAGTGAGTGTAAATGAATGTACTCATAAAAGTAGGTACATTAAAAATTAGAAGAGGTAGGAGGGCTATGTGATGTTTTACTTTTAATTAATTAAAGCTGAAATTGACTTAATATCATTCATGTAGCTATATTTAAACAAAGCTAGTTATTTAACGTTAATTTGAAATTTTAGACAGTGTAATTATGCTAATAAGGTTTTGGCAAATTAGACTATGAATTAGATAGTAGTAAAATAAGCATATCTTATAGAATCCATAATATTACATATAATCATAATACTATACCGACTCATAGGCAATAGTGTATTATTTTTTTTAAGTATTAAAAAGCAGTTATTAGTCAAATGGTGGCGCTAACTACTACAAGCTATGATTTCTTTACTTAGGCTCGTCAGATACGAAATGGTGGTTATCATACCACCGCTCGTCATGACAGCTACGGTGCGTACGTACCCTTATTTGTCTTCATTTTTAAACAACGGCCGGTCATAATTCATATCGTATATCTGGCAATGGACACGCGAAGAACGGCGCCCAAACAAAATGCGGCAATCAATTTTATCAGCTCGGCGGGCGAAACGCGCGCGGCCGGCGGCCGGTCCTATCCGTTTATTTATGTCCGAGTCGTTAATTTTCTAATTACAGTTGCAAAATAAAATTCCGTTTTTGTCCTCGTCCCGGCGGCCCGCGCGTCCCTTTCCGGCGGGCTGCAATCCGCCCGGAAGGTTAATGGAAGAAAAATTACGTTGTACAAATTTGCATAACATTTTTCTCTGTCTACCGCCGAAATTAAGTCGTCCGCTTCTACATTCACGGCTTTGTTTAAACGACTGGAGCGAATCCGTGATTCTGTCTCTCGTAATTTTCAATTCCGTATTTGTTTTCCTTTTTTTTTTTCTTCTCCTTCGCATTGAAAACTCGCCAGTTCAATTAAGAGAGGCGTCGCGTATTCATTTTCTCTTATTAAGCGGAGAATTCATTATCCGATGAATAATTAGAAGTAGAAGTGGCAGCGGAAAGACGAAGAATATTTTTCTGAAATATTATTTGTTGTACTTAGCGAAACGCCTGTTGCACTGTAATAGCAATAAACGTTAAAGACACCTCGAGAGATAATTTTCCAAGATAAATTGTATTGGAACACGTACTAGCCCGAAATAAACAGCACAAAGCAAATTAATATTATATTTCTTGGCTGAAACAAAGTAATTATCTCGTGTATTGGGAAGTTTGGAACAGTTTGGACAGCGGTTGGTTCATGATGGATAGGCGCTTGAGACGGAGAGAAAACATTGTTCCTTTTCGAAAATTAATTTACTATAAATAAATGTTCTTCTGTAATTAAAAGGCAGTTCGTGCCTTTTTGTTTTTTAAATTTTCAATCTTTGTTAACACATATTCATATTTGATAAAACGATTCGGTGAGTAATGAAACTTGACGAATTAACGAAGTACATTTACGTGTTAAATATTAACATTTATACCCCAGTGTACGAACTCATTGAAAACAAAGTCTAGGAACTTTGCATTGTACATACCAACCGTGTTCCAGCTTCGTAACTTGTATACTTGATATCCTGAGGGAAATCAAGAATCTTTGTCTTCTGCTAATTATGTTCTGAGACCGAATCCAATTGTAGCTCCACTTCATTCAAGTTGTGTCGAAGTGCTTTTGCAATAAAATTGTCTAAAACTTTATGCTGATATAGTTTATTTATTTGAATTTTGTTTTATTAATGTTAATTACGAATTTGGTTTATCATGTGACACTATTGTAACATATTTATTATCTATATGTTGTGTTTTTAAAAGAAAAATATTTTATTTCGAATTTCGTTTAGTGGTTTTAAATGTATCAATCACATTAAACGAGATGTCTCAATCAAAAAAGGTCCCTCGTACAACAAGGAAAGATATTTTTGTCGGTTGTAAAATATTAGTTATCTCCTAACCGACCCAAAATAAAAGAAATTGTTATATGGTATAAACAGGCATAATCTAAGTATGAATTTTTGTCTTGATTTTTCGATAATTATTTGCTTAATGCAATATGCGGTTTTTAAGAAAATGAAATAGAACTGATACTTTTTATAGTAAATCGCAAACGTACAAATTTCATTCTTATGTGGTTTGTTCTTCACGAGGAAATATATCAGAAGAACATCATCTTATTATTGACCCTAAGAAGATAACACAGTGTAAGCGGTTCGGCTACATTTATTATTTATAACAATTTATATTCTTACATTAATATTGTACATACATACACACGCATACTATTGATCACATTTTATTATCTTTTATATTATATCCGCAAATTATTTATCAAAAAAGTTAAAAAAACCTTCAACGTTGACATATGTCGCTCGCAGTTTTTTCACTGACGCAACGGCTCGCCACTTAATTATATCATATATTTTATGTTTAATGACCCTGTTATAATATTATATAAATAGTACTTCTCTCTTCGATATTCCTTATGAATTATTCGCTATATTGTGTCGTGTGTTCATATCAGTAAAACTCTTAAATCTTAAGTGTGTTTTCCTATTTGCCGCTGCTGATCTAAAACCCTGGACTGTCAAGGTAAAACACACCACTTGCACCTAAATAAAACAAACAACTCTAAAACAGCAGAAACATCGGCCTGTTTTTATAGAGACAAGCAAAACCACAAATCTCCACCGATTTCATTTTATGTAATATCCTTAGTTTCATACGATTAAAATAAGACATTTCGATAATTTGGCACTAATTGAATGTGCATAAGATTTTCTTAGGTACCCTTTCTGTAAATACATTCCGTTTATAGATTTCGTCAATTATCATCCATCTATTTGCATATTTTATTTTTAGAGGAGCATCATATGGCAATGGCACCATAATGGCAAATCACTTCACTATATCAAATTTTCTACTTTAGTCACTGTACACTCTTTTCATCTTTAAGACGTTCCGCGCATACTAGGATTGCATCTCCACTGCATTGATTAGGATTTCATGTTTATTCTGTCATACCTAACTTTCACTATATGTGTAACCCTATCAGAACACTACTATAAATAGATAACCCTTGCCGAGAGATACTTTTTCTATTTGTAATATCAAGAAAGGATCCATTCACTTTGTTCTCTGCGTTTAATATCCTTTCGATTTATTTGTCATATTTTTGTTTTTCGTAACCAACAACTAAGACCTAAATATATCTACTTTTGACGAAATCATATTTCTAGTTAAATATACAAACGGGAAATTGAAAAAAATAGTTTACTTAATACATGGTTTAGTATTTAGAAAATAATTTTTTGCCGAAAGAAACATTAACAAAACAAGGTTTTTTTAAGGCCCCAGTATACAATAACTGATGCTGGCCCACTACAAGCTATCGCCATTGATTAGAGGAGACAGTGGCGCATGATGGCGAATAATTGCCTGTGGGCGATGGATCGTGGTGCACAATGGCGATGTCGGTTTTTTATGTTCACTTTAAGGGTATCGTGGCGTACCGTGGCTAGTGCTACGCTGCTTAAAATTTTGAGCTTCCAAAATGTCGCTATCGTGGTGCAATGAAGGAACTTTTAACTTTATTGAAAATCTATTGTGGTAAAGCTATTCTGCAGTCATCTTAGCTGCAGCATGAAAACGAACCGGCTTGACCGGTGAAATACAACACTCTCACAGTACACATACGTGCTTACAAACACACCAGATTCCGCTGGCATATCATCCAGTGAGTGAGAGTTACGGTGGTCCACTCTCTTCTAACCCTTCAACATCCCGATTCCCCTCCGTTGGATTTACCTATTCCCTCCCAAAAGGCTGGGCAACATGCTGATGACTTCTTTGGGGTTTCAGCGCCCATGGGCGGCGGTGACGATCTACACTCTGATAGCTCACCCGCTTGATTGCGTCTCGAATATTCTATATAAAAACTATAAATTAAATTGCATAAGGTTAACATTTACGGTGGATTGCCAACATCAACTACCGTCTTTTATGCCACATTTTTTATTACTTTGTAGTAGCACACACTTCTATAGTAGTTGTACGCAGTATATAAATAAATTGTAGCGGCCATGATTACTTCGACGTTCATTGTAGTGCTTTGCGAGGCATCAATGAGCCATGTACCACAATGTCAACACTTTCGCAGAAGAGCGATGCTGGCTTAGTGTGGCTCATAGCCGTGCATGGCTCATTGTGTACTGGGGTCTTTACATAGAACGTCCTAATTATTTTATTATTATATTCTAGGTTTTATTGAATTAAATTTTCATGTTTATATGATCTCATAAATTAAAATACAAACTACAATACCGATTGCAAATATTTCGTATTTTAAATAATTTCGAGTTATTCGACGTATAAACATTTCCTGTTTCGCATTTACATCATTTCAATTTAAGCAGGTAATGTCCGAGCATAGATTAGGGTTACTCTCTCGCTTTCTCTCTCTCTCTCTCTCTCTATGTGTGTATTTGTGTGTGTCTTGTAAGATGTATGATAATCGGTGACGCTATTTCGTAATTTGAACCATAGATCTCTGTGATCAATATAGGACTAGCTTTTCATGTTTGATGCTTGAAATATTTTACGAGCCTTAATCAATAAATCAATTCCAGCAGTCATAAAAGAATTTTCTAGAAAGTAATATTTCAATTTATTAATATCTCATCCGTTTAAAAATATTTAATTTGATGATATGCGGCCCCTTCCTTTTTACCGGTCACCAGAACAACCGGATGACGATTGCTCTGAACTTGCGCTCCGGTACTAAATATTCATTCTGTTATAAAATAGAATTACGTCATAAATATGGGAATTATATTCGAATATTTGCATAACCTCACTATTATTTAATTCAAACGAAAAAGAAAATACAATAATACCGACAGTATTACTTTAAAAAAATGTAATATCAACCTTTTCGATACGATTTTGACCAACAAATATCAAATGATTTTCGGTCGATTGATCTCATTGAGTGATCGATTCACATGACATAAGCAATAGAAAACGCCCGCAATCCACGATCTCAAAGCATCACTCAAACGGAACATCGCGCAGATAACGAGCTGTAATAAATGTACGGGTTTTATTTTTGGAGCGGCACTCACGACGAGAGCGTAGAGCGTCGCCTAGGGCGCGGAGGGAATCAAACACTCACTGGGCGGCGAGGCTGGGCGGGGCCCGGCTGCTCATTGGAACTCTTAGTGTTTCTTAGGTCACATATGAAATATTTTTTAACATCAATAAAGCTTAAAGATGAAGCAAATGTTCATTACATAAGAAAAATATTTATTTATGAACGTGCTTTTTTCGTATGTCTTTTTCAGAAAAGTTAATAAAAACCAAGATGTTGGAACGGAATTGCGTAACGCGGTTTTCTTTAGGAATAGGGAATATGCACTATTTTTTTATATATCTATACGGCAGTACGAATATTTTTTGCAAAAAAAAATATTCAGCACAAAAAAAATAAAATACAATAAGATGTTTCTTTTTAAGTATCAAAGAGATTTAGGAATTTTTAGCGCTTGGCATTTGCCGCGTTTCTTGACATGACGTCAAAGTCCATGATAACAAACGATTAACCTACAAAAAAATTGTTGTTGTGCAGTCGATTTTGTATTTTACAATTATCATAAAAACCAACTTAAAGTATTGTATTGTGCCTATGTGTAAAAATACAATAAAACAATGCACCTAATAAAGTGTATAAAACAATGTAAAAATATTAATTGATAATGTTATATTACAATAAATTTCACAAAGCTGATATAGCTCATCGCTGACATAGATTTGACGGCACATGCAGCTAACGCTATTGGTCAGATCAACTGACCTATGACGTTGCGTTTTAACTACTATAAATTTTTTACATTACTTTGGCAGCTTTTAATAACTATTTGCTTTACTAAATAATATGGAAAAATGTTAATACAAATATAATGCTGAACCAAAAAAGTCTACAAAGGAATTTGACCTTTATTTGCTTCATGCGCATATTTCCTATTGACTTGTAGAAATCGTAACATAACCAAAAAGTATAATATTCTCCACGTATTTCCTTCTCTTTCTCTCCCTTAAAATTTTGTTGCCTGTATTTTTATATGTAAATTATAATTCACTATTTTATATCATATTAGATTATTGTAAATTGTCTCATAACTATTAAAATTGAATTTTTTTATGAAAAAGTGATATAAAGCTATATTGTACTACCATCATCAAAGCCAAAATCTAACAAGTAATTTTAAAGTGTGCAACATAAACATTTAAGAAAATGGGACAGTTTATAGATTATAAATAGTTGACACAATGACTTCTTAAATATTAAAATATAAATCGATTAATGCATGTTCTACATTTATCATTAGTCAAATGACGAATTTTTATATCGCTCTAATAAATGTCCACACCACGAATTATGGTTATGTCAAAAGTAGAGTGGACTTCGAGAAAATAAGTTCTAAATCAAAACTTATTTGACATACATATATTAAAAAAAACGACTTCACTCACAATTTTTAGAAAATAGGTCTCCATTTTATGGAGAATGCAATCTGTCAAATTGCAATCAATCAATTGATCTAATAGTCTAGCTAACAAGTTGAAAGTGGTGAAAAATGGAGATATTGGTTCTAATAATACGTGCTACAGCTCATTCGATCGGGAATAATGTCTAGAAAAATGTGTTGAAAGTGTTTATTAGCACATAAAAAATTGCAAAAGTTATTAACAAGCCTATGCATACCATATTGGTGGCATATTAAAAAAGGGCCAAATTTTAAGCACCCGAAACGGACAAGCTTGCATGAAAAAATTGATGGATGTCAGTGAAGCAATAGAGATATGCAAAGATTGTACCGTGTGGAAACCTATAGTTTATGCCTACCCTTCTGGGAAATAGGCGTGAGGTTATATTATTATAAACAATTAAAGAAAAAAGAAGGTATTTCGTTCTTCGCCGATATCTCGTAAACTATTAATATTTAAGAAATTTGAATTAAATATCTTTAAAGAGGAGGAGATTCAAATAAAAACCTTTAATTTTCGGAACTCAACCTTCATTATTTATAATTTTAATTTAATGCTGAATATGGGCCTCCGCGCGGCATTTTAAGGTAGCGCGTGCGGTGTCAAAATAGAATACGTCGCACTAAATATTTTTTTTAAGGTATTAAATACAAATTTAATAGTTTGAAAAAATTATGGTGTATTTAGGACACTTAAAAATTTTTTTCCCGTTGGAAATTTAACTTAAAGTCAATTTTATAACAACTTAGACAATTGTTAATTAACAAAATTTTCTCCAATTATCGTCTTCATTGTACATTAAAAAAATGTTTATATAATTGAAATATTTTTTTTCACTTTGTGGAGTTCTTCTTGCATACACGCTGAACAAGATCACGCCATGAAAGTTTAAAATAATTCAATGCTTTCTTCATTACAAATTTTTAATTTAAACTCGAAATCAGTTGGTTCCTTAGACATGTTTCTTTGGTAAAATTTCGAAGAAAAGGGCTTATTCAAAATAACATGTGAAATTTTTGTGTGTCACTCTTTCATTTTTGTTTTCGTTTAGGAAACTGCGTTGAGTGCCGAAAAGCAGATCAAAATCGAATATTGTTTTCGAAAAACGTTATAGTTATAATACTGAAAATTTGTGTTTTTTGACTTGCCGCTACGAAAAATTAAAAAAATATATAAATAAGGATGATACTGTTTTTAAGTTTTCAATCCGATTCGATCATAGAGTTTTCAACATATCTTGACGTTTTAAGGTCCAAGGAATACATTTTGATCATTTTCCGAGTGATGTATTGTGTGTACGTGTGCGTGTATGTCTGAGTACTATTTTAGAAAATGTCTTAAACTACTGTACTGATAAATTCTAACATCTAACTAGCTTTTCTGCTTAGAAAGCAGTATTTATCGTTACAAATTGTATCAAAATCAGTTGGTTCGTTCTAGAGGCATCGTTAACTTAAAATTCGCAAAAAAGGTTTTTTTCACAATAGAACCTAAACTTCTTGTTCAATTGGTCTTTGCTATCTATCAGCTTGTTTTTGTCTAAAAAAATCTGCGTTGAATGCCAAAAAGCAGATTAAAATCGAACAACACGTTCGATAGCTATCGCAATATTTCATAACATAGCGTTTTACTTAAATGAATCTAGATATTTGACTGTAGAAGCTAAAAACGCATTAAAATTATATTTTTGAGGTCTTTGAGCTCAAAAATGTAATCTTAATCTAGAGGAGGCATTAAAGTTGATTTTTTGAACTCAAACTCAATAATTTACTTGTATTATTATAGTTTTGAGCTTAAAAGTAGCAAAAAAGTTTCAGCTAGGAATGGCTTATAAGGTCAACCGCTTTTAAATTTTTTGCTTTAAGGCATTTGTATTTTTTAACTCGAGGAGCTTAAAAACATATCGATAAATATCATGGCGGGAGGTATTAAGGTTGGACTGCATTGCAGGCCCTGCAGGATGGTCCACTGTTTTACAGATTTTTTTAGGTACTACATAATTCCGAAAGTCTTGCTAATAGAAAATATGGAATATACACATTAAATATATATTTTATAATTTGCATAAATCGCTATCAATGTATTCATAAAAGTTGATTGTTGTTCATTTGTTTGTTTGAATTCTTTCAACTTTTTTACACAACAGTAACAACGAAAAATTAAACTGTACCAGGCCTTGCAAATAACAGGGTATTAGCCATTGTATTTACCATTCTGCTCTTTATAACGTATTCCTAGCTGCACTTGGCTATTCTTCTTGTATAAGTATTATTAACACTCCGGATCGCAAAGAAATGTCATATAAGCAAGTTTAATTCGAACTCGTTCATTTTTTTAAATGCTAATAATACAAGACAATCTTAAGTGCTTAATTTTTTGTTTAAATTATATTTACTATCTGATACTAAACATTACGAAAACACTGAAAAATTCAGTGCAATTGGTCAAATAATAAGAATATTACTAATTTTCATTTAACTCTCAACCATGGAATCCTAAACTAATTTAATCTAGATTTTTTCCTTGGTTTAAGCCAGGTATCTCCATGCAAGTTTTCTTGAAATCAGTTAAATAATAAGAGTGTTTATTAATGTTACTGGACATAGCAACAAACCCATAAATCAGTTGTAACCCTTTCACTCTACTAATAAGAAAAAAAAAATGTGCAAATATCAGAGAAATTGGCAAACTATAGGGATTGTTAGTAATAATCACAGAACCCTAAAAACGTATCGCATATCTTTTCTTGACTACAAGTTATTTCCGTTCTGAATATTATTAAAATCGCCTAAATTCTGAGGATTTTTAGTAGTTATTGCGGAACTGTCAAAATATATTCTATGGTTTCTTTACTATCTTCCAGGTATGACAATTCTAAATTTTATCGAAGTCGGTTACACTATAGGTGTTTAAAGTAAAGAAAAAAAATTAAAAATTACATAAACTAAATATGTGGCGCCATCTATTGGCATGAAAAGGTAGCTCTTCGCCTGCGCTTAAAAAATTCGAGCAAATGACATTTCTGGAATGTAATTCTTCAGTTTATTGTCTTTTTAATTAAAATCTAAGTAATCAAAATAGAATTTGAGTAAAACTGAAAGCGAAAATAACTCTAAAAATAATTTCATACATTTTATTCAGTTTATTCGTAAAATCAGTAATTTCAAAATAGAAAACTCTCAAATCACATCTAGAACATTCGGGTGACGATTCGAGAATCCCGCCAGTTAAGTATATAAGCAGGCACACTCGGCGCTGAGAGTCAATCTTCTTTTCAAACGCTTATAGTAAACATCGAGATATAAAGTAAAAGCTTTATAATGTCAATTGCTGAGTAAATTATTCAATAACGTTCTTTATTGTGATTCTAAGTGAGAGTAATTATTTTTATCATTGAGTAAAGCATCTAAGTAAGTGAATATTTGAGTTGTAAGTGAAACAAATGTCTGTGAGTGAAATACAGATCTGAGGGGCTCCTCCTCGAGCCAGAATCTATTCTGTGAGTGAGTTTACATCCTGTGGGGCTCATCCTAGAGCCAGTATCAATCTTTCTTGAGAAAATCAGCTATTGGTGACTTCTAGACGAGAAACTCACCGTATTCAAGGCCTGGTTTATCTTTTCACCTTGCAAGGTGGGGCAAGCTCCCTTGTGGTACCTCTGAAAATCACCATACCCAAGGCTTGGTTTACGGGTTCAACTTGTCTAGCACTTGCAAGTTCCCTTGAATACATTCTATAAGTCTTCCTCTTTTTACTTTTCAGCTTCTTTTCAGAGTCTAGTTGGGTTTCAGCTACAGAGACACTTCACTGAATACAGAGAGCATTACAACCACGCAATTGAGTGTCCAGAGGGTTGACTTCAAGAGAGTATTATTGCTTCCACTGTCTATTTTTTGTGATCATAAAGTGGTAATCGTATTTGTGCGTTCAAATCATTAACTTATAACTTTAATTTTGTAAATTGAGTTTGTGATAAATAAATCTAAGAAAAATGGACTCTCTACCTTTTATCTTTTAACAATAGGGGGTTCTTAGTATTTCTCACGGAATCAAAAGAATGTTTCCTGTATCCTTCCATTGGCTTCCAACTATTTACATGCTGAATTTTAATAAAATCAGACAAACGTTAGGGGATTTTCATTTATTTCATCAGAAACTTAAGAAGGCTAGAAGCGCTTCACAATTCTTATTGTAGATAGTTATTGTCCGCAGCTTCGCCTTTGAATTGTTTTTCCGTTAAATTATTCAATTTTTAAGTTTTTTTTTATTTACACACACGAATCTTAAGAATTACTGAAATAAAAAGTACCCTAAATGTAGCCCAGTAAGCTCTATTACCTTCCAGCTAAAGTCGCATAGTGATCGATTTACTTATTTCGATTTATATATTTACTTATTTATTTATTTTCGTGACGCATGTGATGTGTGACACATGTATGTGACATGTGTCGCACATCACATGGGTCACAATTGATTTTTATTTATACGGATTTAAAGAAGGAGAAAGAAGAGACAGAGAAATAAAAGTTACAGCCAAACTATTATTACATCTGTAAAAACATTATTTAGATATTTAAAATAATTACAAATTACCGTTTTATAGAAACATAGCAGAATACGGCCTATAAGCTAGTGATAATTAATATTAATTCAGATGTGCGGCAGTCGTAAAGTCGCCGCGTCACGTGTTTCTCAGAACCGGATCCCGTGTTAATTAAACACTTCAAACGACGCTACCTTTGACGTCCATAGTTATTTTCTAGTTTGCTGCATTTAATAATGGGCTTTGTGTGTGACACACAAATTAGTGTAGTCTCAGAATTCATTGAAATACAAAGAAAACAGTTGGTAATTGGAAACGAAATACCTTATACTCGATTATATTTTGAAAATTTGGTTTTTATTTTTTATTTATAACTTAATAACTCATTTATAACATTATTGATAACTCAAACACGTTTGACAGTAATAATAATATTTACAATGTCTTAATGAAAACGTGTAAGTTTAGATGTATTTTTGTTTCGCCTACACAGTTAGTTTTGATCGATTTCCATAAAATTTCGCGTAAACTTACAGAGTCTGTGTTAAATGGAGATGTGATCGTAATAGTTTTATCTAATATCTTAGAAGTTTTGGGAGGTTTGAAGAAAATAATTTAAAAATGAATGAGGCAGGCTCAGACAAGTGGACTATTGTCGTAAACGCTTGTGGCATATATAATGGCAAATGTAGAGGCTGTGTGTGCGCTTTTATAATAAGATTCTAACTGAAATTCAAAATTTTACATTTGCAATTTTTAACGTTTCGTTAAAATAAAGTTATATGGCAAAGGCTATTATACCGTGGCGAAATACCTTGAAAAAAGCCCCTGGGATTGAACTGCTCGGCTATCAGGTTATTTCATATTATTTTAAAATGTCGACTAAATTATTGATTACTAAATCCTTTGTATTGATGAGTAAAAAGAGCAAGCCTTAAGTTTTTTGCCCATTCTTCTCTCGGTGAATCAGCATTTGGAATGAGTGGTAATGTTGAAAAGAAATTATTAATGACGTATTTCAGGTGTAATTTCATTACCTATGAACTAAAGATATTTTTGATTTGATTGTGATTTGAAACTGAGGTTGGTTAACGAAATTTTACATAATCTAGACAATCGAAATTTAAATTTGATAGAGAAATATCGGACACATTAAAGTGTTAGCTTTTATAGAAATAGAAACGGTTTGCCACTTATCTAGGCCTATGATTGTCTTTGCTTCGTTTTATGATAAGCCTTAGAGAGATCGTTATTAGAGCTATGATTGAGAGTGAGTTTGGGTAGGAGAAGGAGAAGAAAATTTGTTAAAATTCATAGGATTTTAGGAAATTGAATCCATGTCCACGTGATTGAAGCTACGGCAAAACTGTATTAAGTATAGAATTTTTATTCAAGAGTCACGTTGCGAAATAATTCTTAACCGAAATACATAGTTTTGAAGAATTTCACTAATTTCTTGTTACACAAAATTGAGTCTTATGAATTTTCTTTCTTAATTTTATACATAATCACATAATAAAATGAAGAGAATAAACACTAACACATACACACGTACGCACGCACGCGACCCAGCATAGCAATCGAAAGACTTCATGCTATTACATGCGGTTAGATTCAAAAAAAATAATTCTTCGAGTTTAAATTTACCATCATTTCATTTTAAAATCTTCGAATATAAAAACTTACGCAGTTTTAATTGAGTTTTACGCACATCGACACAGTTTTGAACTACACATTTACATCGGAATTATTAGAGCCGTCTCTAAGATTAATTTTATATATTAAATATAAAATTAATATAAAAATTTCTTACATAAAATAATAAGATGAATATTTGTAAGTAGCATCCAAATTCTCATTCTTGAAATACAAATAGTCAAAACTTTAAGTATTTTATTTTGTGTCAATCACATTCACATATAATAGCAAATTAAAACTTTTACTATTATTAAGGCAGGGCTGTTATTTTTACTATTGTAAGTGACAGCGCTTTTTTAGTCTTAGTTTTTTTTTGTAAAATATGTTTTCATGAAAAATATTTCTGTCGAATATGTATAAAAATGGGTTTGGGTGAATGATATGTTTTTTTTTAGGATTCAGTTATAATACTATCAAAATATGCCATTTTCTGTTCATGCGTTCACACATTTCGCATAACTGTTGAGCCAGAAACGGATATTAGTGGAATTCAGTGAACCGCTCGACCCGTCACATCCATTAACCGTCCCTTAAATATATCAGCAAATGAAAATCTCAAAGTGATAACATCTCATGATTGAACTGAAACGGATTTATGTATTAGGAAAGAAAATCTTCTCAAAGGGGCCGCCGTCTGCGCGGACGCTAGGCCGTGATGTTCGCGAGCCGAGCAACGATTGATCGATGGAAGTGGCACCGGCGTACTCTTATACGCGTTTTTATTGGGAGCTTAATGTTTATTTAGGCGCTTTCGGCAACTTTCGCCGAAAAACACGTAAAGTATTCCGCTCCGGCGTCGACAGACACATTTACGCGCCGCATAGTTTCATAGACGTCGCGGGTCTACAGTGTTCCGTTAAGTATTTTCTGTTTCGATTCTCTGAGCGCTCAACTTGAAATATGTCGTGAGTTTCGATTAAAGTTTTAATTGCGTGTCAAGTGAACCTACCATATTTCACCCTGTCGGTTGTAACAACACAAACGCGGAATACATTTGCGCGTGTCGAACGAAACGTCGCGGAAGTCGACGAATACGTACGAAATGTGTTGCTTAACTTCACCGAGGATCAATACGATGATCTATATACTGAATTCTTTCCACACCATTATGACATACATTGGCTGGTATTCTTTTTTAAGGAAATATTTGGTGTGAGACGAGGTTACAACTTTGACATCTAAATTCTTGGAAAAGTGTCATTTATCTAAATCGTTACAAATATTATCTGTGTATATAAAAAAGGCTAAGTGCGAGTTGGGCTCGCACACGAAGGGTTCAGTATTACAGTATAATATTTAACACTGCATATTTTATAAAAATAGTTAATAAAAAAATAGAGCATTCGTTAAGGTCACACCAGGTTTGACATTCTCTTATGACGCTGGAGCATAGTAGCGCGAGTCCTATTTTTCTTGTAGGGCAACCTTCTTTATTTCTTTATTTTATTTCTATTATTTTTTGTTATAGTGATCACAGTAATACACACCTTGTAAATATTTCAAGTATTTGCATATCGATGTTTAAAAAAGTACAGCTTTGTTACAAAAACACGCACGGACAGACAGCTGATTCTCAATAATAGAATCCGTCAGCAACCTTTGGTTATTGTGGTAAAACTGTGCTGCAGCACAAAAATGGGCCGACTCGACCGGTGAAATATTACACATTCTTACAGAATACGGACGTGAAGTAGCAACTTTCGCTGTTGTGTTTAGTCCAGTGAGTGTGAGTTCCGGCGCCCCCCTCTAATTCTTCCGTAAATACGATCTCTCTCCGTTAAATATACTATTCTCTCCCAAGAGGCTGGCAATTCACTGACGGTTCTTTTGGAGTTGCGAATGTTTATGGAATGCGGTGATCACCTACTCTCTGAAGGCTCACTTGTTCATTTGTTTCTTGACCTTGCCATAAAAAACGAAACCATAAAAATAGATATTTATAACATATATGAAATGCTAAACTTTAACATTGACCAATCACCATGAAAGTAGACATATCTGTAGATTACTTTGAAGCATATGAATTTTTAGGTCGTTCTATTGATCCCATGAAATATGGTACATGTAGTTATTCGTGCAAGTAAAATATTTTCGTGATTTCTATTTTGTTATAACACATCACGTCATACAATCATTCATCCCGGTTTTGTAGAAATTGGTAGCGATACCTCCATCCGAGAGCGAGATGAGGAGCAGAATCGATAATCGACACCGTCGAGAGTATCGAGGAAAGGGCCGGGGTTACAAGTGGTTGTGGGATTGGGATTCGAATCAGCGAGACCGGGATCGAAATCAGAAACCAGATCGATTCCAGAATTGAAAGCGGAAACGAGATGAATTTATTCAAAATAAAAAAAAAATGAAGAAACACATTTTGCGTCCAAGCAGGCGAAACCGCAGTCGGAAATGTATATAATATAGAATTAACTTTATTACGGTATAATATCTTTTATAGCTAGTTTTAGAATTTACTGAAACACTAATTATAATATAATAAAACACTAATTATAATATAAAAAATAAGCTGTGCACAAAATTCAGTAA